>MU753696.1:3054-49175 GCA_026770625.1 Nicotiana glauca
CACCTTCTCCCGGATTAACAAAATTCCTTACCTAGGATTTCTAGTTCGCAGACTGTAACAGAGTCAAACTTTCCTCGGTTTGGGATTAATTCGGTGACTTAAGACACCATTATATTCTCAAGTGGCGACTCTGAAATTTTTAAATAACTAATCCTGTTCCGACCGTCCTTTAATTGGAAAAACTCTTTGCTTTTTATTATATCCCTTCCCGGGGTGTAGTAAAAGCCAAGTAAAAAAAGAGGTGTGACACCGCGATCAATGAAGCGGTCAGCGAGGAAGTAGACAAATTTCTCACCAACGGCTCCATCAGGGAATCAAAGTACCCTCAGTGGGTCGCCAACGTCGTCATGGTTAAAAAGAAAAATGGAAAGTGGAGGATGTGGGTGGATTTCACCGACCTGAATAAAGCATGCCCTAAAGATTCGTTCCCCCTTCCCCACATCGACCAGTTGATCGACGCCACCGCATGACACGAACTGATGAGTTTCCTAGACGCATATTCCGGTTACAATCAAATCTTGATGGCTGAGGAAGATCAGGTGAAAACAACCTTCATCACCCACTAAGGAACCTATTGCTACAAAGTGATGCCCTTCGGGCTAAAAAATGCAGGGGCCACCTACCAAAGACTGGTCACCAAGATGTTCAAAGAGCAGCTCGGTAAGACCATGGAAGTCTACATCGACGACATGCTGGTGAAGTCGACGAGAAAAGAGGATCACATCGACCACTTGAAAGAAGCCTTCGATATACTAAGAAGGTACGGGATGAAACTGAATACCGAGAAATGTGCTTTCGGCGTAGCCTCAGGGAAATTTCTAGGGTTCCTCGTATCCCAACGAGGCATCGAGGTAAACACCGACCAAATCAATGCAATTGACGCAATACCCGAAGTACTAAACAGCAAAAAGCAGGTGCAAAAGCTGACGAGCCGAATAGCCGCCCTATCCAGATTTATCTCACGATCCTCCGACAGATGCCACAAACTTTTCAATGTACTGAGAACGGACAACAGATTCCAGTGGAACGAGGAATGCGTCAAAGCCTTGAGATAACTAAAGGCGTACCTATCCTCGCCCCCACTACTAGCCAAAGCAGACCCGGGCGAGCCTCTACTGGTATATCTGGCCATGTCAGAAGTCTCCGTCAGCGCAGTATTGGTCTGCGAGATGAAAGGTACGCAATCCCCTATCTATTACATTAGCAAAACACTGGTGGACACCGAAACACGGTACCCACACCTCGAAAAATTAGCCTTGGCCCTGGTCACAGCTTCACAGAAGCTCAGACCTTATTTCCAATGCCACCCCATTAAAGTGGTGACCACATTCCCCTTAAGAAGCATACTGCATAAGTATCGGGCCGACTCGCCAGATGGGCCATAGAGCTCAGCGAACATGATATCCCGTACATCCCGAGAACCGCCATCAAGTCACAGGTCCTTGCTGACTTCATGGCTGATTTTAGCACAAAAATACTACCAGAGGCGGAGCAGGGGGCGCGTCAAATGCCGACCTATGGGCTCTCTACACGGACGGATCCGCTAACGCCTCAGGATCGGGACTAGGACTTGTCCTCGAAGTCCTCACAGGCGAAATAATTCGCAAGTCCATACGATGCCCCGAGATGACTAACAACGAGGCAGAATATGAAGCCTTTATCGCAGGTATAAAGTTGGCCATCAAGTATGGAGCCCGCCGGCTTGTTCTCCATTGCGACTCTCAACTCGTGGTGAACCAAGTCACTGGGACTTACCAAATCAAGGAACAGAGATTACAAAAGTACCAGGCGGAAATCCACAGGTTAATGGCCGAACTCAACGAGTGCCGCTTTAAGCAGGTTCCCAGGGCACAGAATGCCGAGGCGGACGGCCTGGCAAAACTGGCCGCAGCTACCAAAAACTTCGACAGAGAGGCCGTCGTCACCCTCCTCCATTCAGCAATTGATCATGCAGAGGTACTCTCATTAAAATTAACTTGGGACTGGCGCAACCAGTTCTTATCCTACTTGCAGGAAGGAACACTCCCACCTAACAAAAAAGAAGCCAAGAATCTCCGTGTACAGGCCGCCCGATATTGCATGATAAATCACGAGCTCTACAAAAGGACCTTTGATGGACCCCTGGCCAAATGCCTGGGTCCTAATCAAACGACACCGGTACTAGAGGAAGTACACGAGGGCCATTGCGACGCCCATACAGGCAACCGTGCCTTCGTGCGCTGTCTAATATGGGCCAGCTACTACTGGCCAACTATGAAGAAAGATGCTGCAGAATACGTCCGTCGATGCGAACGATGCCAAAAGTTCGCCCCCATGATACACCAACCAGGAGAGCCCCTCTACTCAGTCACTTCCCCATGGCCTTTCATCAAATGGGGAATGGACATAGTCGGCCTATTACCTGCGGGACGAGAAAAGGTACGATTTCTATTAGTTTTAACTGACTATTTCTCCAAGTGGGTAAAAGCAGGTGCGTACGCCCAAATACGCAAACAGGAAGTCATCGCCTTCTTATGGAAGAACATCAACTGTCGCAGGTCAGAAAACGACCGAGTTCTTCGACAAATGGCTTATCAAATGAATACTCTCCACGCCGTATCATCCCGCCGCCAACGGTCAAGCAGAATCGTCCAACAAAATGATACTGAATATACTAAAAAAGAAGCTCGAAGACGCCAAAGGGTCATGGCCTGAGCTACTACCAGAAGTACTATGGGCACACAGGACCACTCCTTAATCCTCCACGGGAGAAACACCATACTTACTGGTGTGCGGAACCGACGCTGTCATACTGGTTGAAGTAGGGGAACCAATCCTGAGGTGTTCGCACACAAGCTGGGTAGAAAACGATTTGAACAGACTTCAAGACCTCGATGAAGCCGAGGAAAGAAGAGAAATAGCCCACATAAGGATGGTGGCCCAGAAACAACAAATCGAAAGATACCACAACAAGAGGGCCAAAATACGATCACTCAAAGTAGGTGATTACATCCTCAAAGCTAAAACCTTGGCATCTAAAGACCCAAGTGAGGGAAAACTGGGCACCAACTGGGACAGACCATACAAAATCACTGCGGCAGCAGATAAAGGGTCATTTCAACTGGAGACAATGGAAGAAAAGACACTCCAAAACAATTGGAACATCTCTCACCTCAAGTATTTCCATTTCTGAAGAGCACCCCCCGAGTCGTACTCTTTTTCCCTTACCCGAGTTTTGTCCCAATTGGGTTTTCTCAGAAAGGTTTTTAACGAGGCGACAGAGGAGATGCTCGGAGATACTCACGAGGCAAGTTTGACACGCCAGTTACTCTGCAAGCCCTCATAACAAGCATGAAAAAGGGACTGGACTGACGGACTAACGACCATCTCCAATGTATGAAAGGCTACGGCCATCTCCAATGTATGAAAGGCTACAGCCATCTCCTATGTATGAAAGGCTACGGCCATCTCCAATGTATGAAAGGCTATGGCCATCTCCAATGTATGAAAGGCTACGGCCATCTCCAATGTATGAAAGGCTACGGCCATCTCCAATGTATGAAAGGTTACGGCCACCTCCAATGTATGAAAGGCTACGACCATCTCCAATGTATGAAAGGCTATGGCCATCTCCAATGTATGAAAGGCTATGGACATCACGAATAAATGGCCAAGGCCACTGTCGTAATAAGTCGACTTAGCTCGATTACGACAAGTTAACTCGACACGGTCGAGATCACTTACATGGTCACGACCATCTCAAAACGAATAAATGGCCAAGGCCACTGTCGTAATAAGTCGACTTAGCTCGATTACGGCAAGTTAACTCGATACGGTCGAGATCACTTACACGGTCACGACCATCTCAAAAAGAATAAATGGCCAAGGCCACTGTCGTAATAAGTAGACTTAGCTCGATTAAGACAAGTTAACTCGACACAGTCGAGATCACTTACATGGTCACGACCATCTCAAAATGAATAAATGGCCAAGGCCACTGTTGTAATAAGTCGACTTAGCTCGATTACGACAAGTTAACTCGACACGGTCAAGATCACTTACATGGTCACGACCATCTCAAAATGAATAAATGGCCAAGGCCACTGTCATAATAAGTCGACTTAGCTCGATCACGACAAACAAAAACAACTCAACAACGGCCGATACCACACATATTACTACGACAAGCACACAAAATAATAGATGCAAAGAGAAATATCAAAAGAACAACTTTTATTTTACTCAAAAGAAAAAAGGTATGCATTTACAAAGGGTTCTATTTACACCCCTACAAAATTACAGAAGCAAAATAAATATAAATTCTAGCTGCCACCACCTTGCTGACCGTCACCAGCTGGCCCATCATCTTGTCCACTGCCGCCTTCGGTCCGAAAAGTCGCAGAAATCCAGGACCCGAAAGCTAGATGGTTCATGTCTTCTGAGGTATAGCCCGTCCGGTCCGGAGAATCGGAACTATACCCACAAGCTTCTCGGGCGACCCGAACCAAACGACGCTGATCCTCGACCTCTGCCTCAGTGGCATGACCAGCGGCAAGTAAATCCTCATACACTGCCAGCTTGGCTTCAGTGTATACCCACATGTCATGTGCCTCGCTAGACATGCCGTCGTCAGACCCGGTCGCTGCAGCTTGCCTAAGAGCATCAATCTCGGCCACCCTGGCATTGAGCTCGGCAGTTAGGGCGTCGACCTCGACACGCAAATTAGTGGCCTCCGCCATTACCCCATGGCCAATCTCCAACTCGTCTTCCTTCAACGGAAGAAGAGTCTCCAGTTCCGTATTCCGAGCCAGGGCGGTCATTAAATGATCATCTACTTCCTCCAATTGATTCACTCGCTCCCGCAGCTGAGCCTCCGACTACTCCAGGCCTGCACGAAAAACTTGGAACTGCGGGTCCTGAGCGTATAGGTCCGCCAATGTCTGGTGCTTGGCGCGGCACTCCTTGTATTTCTTCACCACCCTCTTAAGGGTGGCGGCCTTCTTCTGCGCTCGCCGGCCCCTTCTACTTCCAAAACGAGGGTCTGAAGAAAAGAAAACAAATCAGCATACACCCGAGGTTTATTCTATAAAACGTAAAGAACAAAATATACCTGCAAAGCTGCATCGGCGACTCTTCGGGATAGGTCCCTGTCGCTGACATCCTTCAAACTTTCACTCTCGGCGGCCGCACACAGTAGAGTCATATCTGCTACGGCGTGCTTGCTGTTCAGCAACAGGTTGTACCCGCTTGGAATCACGATCCGGCGATTAGGCCCAATCGCCACCATCTCTACACGGGCGTGATCCCTCTGCGGCACGTCCTTGACCGTAGGGGCCAGTTCAGGACCTGCCCTCTCCTCGTTCCCTGCCGCCTCGGCAGCAGCCGACGTGCCATCCTCTAGAACACGTGCGGGGGCGATATCAGGAACCACCCTCCTCAGGGGAGCCGACCTCCCCGAACGAACGGCATCATCCATTAAGACTGACCTCGACTCTGGATAGGGCTTACTCGCCATCTCATCCTCTGTAGCAATTCCTTTGCCAAACATCAGTCGACTCCTCTTCCGTTCCGGCGGCTCCTCGCCTTCGGAAGTCTCCTCCTCAGGTCGAGGAGATGGAGGCGAAAGAGTCCCTTCGCTCATGGACTCAGCCACAGGCACGGCCTCAGGTTGGGCGACCTCGGGGACGCCCTCGCTTGAAGATTCTCGGGGCACGTACTTGTCCCCAGAGTCGGTCCTCGCTGCCGATGGGGATGCAACGTTCCGCCTTCTCCTCCTCCTGGGAGAGCCTCGACTTGCAAAAATAAGATAGGTCAAGCAACAACACTTAAACGAAATCTCAAAATTTTGGTCGACGCAATACCTGATGGGCCGTATCGATTGAGGAACGCCGACCATGTACGGCATTCCTCCGCAAAAGGAATCACCCTTTCCACCCACGACCTTATGTCTTCAATAGGTCGGGGTGGAGAAGCCGTCGCTGCAGAAAAGAGCAGAAAAAAAGTAATAAAGACTGAACGGTCAAAAGTTGCGAAGATACTAAATAAGGGTAAAAGCACTCACGTTCTGGATTCCACCTCTCCGGGAATCCCTCAGGGGTCGACACAAGGTCCCCCGTCCTGATATAGAATAATTTGAACCAGAAGCGACGATTGGGCTTATCGTCACCCCTGACAACCAGGCCCTTTGTGCCACGACTCTTTAACTGCAACATAGAGCCCATCATATAGCCGGGGCTAAACAACAGCAACAGATGATGGACCGAGACGTCGAGTCCAGCCCGAGTCGCATAAGTGGTCAAAATACAACACACTTTCCAAGTGTACGGAGTAAGCTGAGCCGGACATACATTATAGAAGCGGCAAAGCTCCTCCGCCAAAGGATACATTCGGAGGTCGTACCCGATCAGGAACGGGTACTCATAAAAAGCGCAAAATTATGGCCGGTGCACGTTAATGAAGTCGGTCCCGACCGGCTCCATGACCACCGAGTCAGGAATTTGGCACGCCCCCCGTAGGTCGTCCAAATGTGATCGAAGAAGCTCAGTGTGGTCCCACGGGGGAGTCAGGCTTCTAGTTGGAAAATCCCTTCGAGCATGAAGCTCTCTAGGAAGAACATTGTCCGCACTAAGAGGGACAAGGGGTCTTTGGGCCTTTTTCCCACCACCCGAAGATGGTGGAACCTTAGAAGGAGCATCATATCGGTCCCTCCTATTTTGTTGACCACATTTTGTCATGATGATTGTTTATATAAGAATAGGGTTTTGACGACTAAAAGAAACTAATTTCAACAAAAAACCTAAAGGTTCAAAGCAAGAGATATTGATTTCCTTCAAAGAAGATGAAAAGAGGGAGTAAAAAATCTGAGAAGTTCGAAAGATAGCAAAGATTGAACCTTCCCCCTATTTATAGGTCTCAAGTACACAGAAATCGAAGAGGCATGTGTCGAAAAGGGGGAGGGAAACCAAAATGTCAAATTGCCCCTGAACCATCTCGGGAGCAGATATGATCATGACGCATGCCGGCTGTGACGTCAATTCAAAAAGTAGACCACGTGTCAACGAATCAACAACGCCATGACGGATCGACATTTCCGCCCATTCAAGACGTATGCCGCATTCGCCTCCAACGAGCGGAGGGACTAACTGTATGGGGCCAAATACGACCCTTCACATGCTCACGGCGATAGGGTATGACCCCTCTCATACGCTCTTTATAACGGGGGTATGATTTGGACGTAAGGATGCGAACGACGTCACTCACACTTGGGCGTCCCCATTAAGAGGACGTCGACTACCTTCTTCTGCTTCTGGTAAATCAAAAGGTAATTTTTCACACTCGGCTAGAGAAGAAATTAGAAAAATAAGAGTATGCAATAAAAACTAAGGCAACGGGTGGCTCAAAGGCCAGCGAATGCCGGCAGGTATACCGTGAAGTCTCCAATCCGAAGATCAACTCACGGATGCCTAACCTAGTATGAAATACCTGGATTTGCACAAAAAGATGTGCAAAAGCATAGTATGAGTACCACAATGGTACCCAGTAAGTATCAAGCCTAACCTCGATGGACTAGTGACGAGGTTAGGTCAAGAAACCTACTATATTATAATAATAGAAACAATGGGAATGATAATGAAGAAATACAACAGGATTAGCTATACTAAAATTTAGGCAATAAAGGAATCATGGGAGAAACACATAAGAAGAATACCAAGGAATTGATGTAGACAAAACACAAGTAATGTGAATGAAGGATAACAAGAATCACTACTGAGATACTGCCTCGTAGTCGCATTTCACAATCAAAATCACATTCTTTCCTTGTATCACGCGCTGGAGCCATGAATTTATTTTTAAAAATATTTTCCCGAAAGCTAGCCTCGTTTTAACCCACCTTATTACACTGCGTGGCTTCATGTACTTTCCTACTAGCAACATGCGTATGAAGCCTACGTTATCTCACCTCATGCATATCAACACCTATCTTCATACCACCGCATACGTATCAATATCACAACATATCACAAATAGCATCTCAAGTTTTCAATATCCCTACTTGCTAAAGAAGTCAACAATAATAATATTTCCGCAATAAATAGCCCATGGCTCAACCACAATGTGTACAAGAGTCTCAACAACAACAACTAAAAGTGAATAGCTCAAGGGAGCATTTTGGGAAATTTTGAAGAGGGAATTTAAGGGAACTTCGTTGAGGTAAGATTGTTGAACCTAAGTACTCGTTTCTATGGTGTTATTTCATTGATTAGGCTTGAAATTTATGGAAATTAGTGGTTAAAATTGAAGAACTAGGGCTTGAAATTGGAGGTTTTTGATTAAGGATTTGAGGGGTCGTTTGTGGTCGGATTTTTGTATATTTGATATATACAAACTCGTGAGAATGTAAAGATTTTGTTGATGTGATTTTAGTGGATTTCGAGACATGGACCCAGGGGTCGGGTTTGGCTAATTTTGGGTTTCTTGATGCAATTTGATTATTTTCTGTATACGGTGAAATCGGAGGGTCCAATTTTATCTCGTTACAATGCCTCACAAGCATGTCTCGAAGGATCGAAACCACGGTCGAGTTTCACCCCTCAAGGGCCATCGACGCTTGACTTCGAAGCAGTGCAGACTGATGGTTACAGAAAGAAAGTGGGGAGTTCCTAAGGCACCTAACTAGAGCTGAAGAAGTCTAGTGGGCTAGTCTAAAAACGAATCAAGGCATTAACTAGACGTACCATCTCCATATCTTTTTAATTAATGAATTTTGTACTATGTTGGGATCCCCCCTCATATATAAAAGGGATCCTTGTCATTGTGTAAACATCTCTTGCTCAATACTAAAATACACAAGAACATTCTTTCTGCTCTCTAACACATTCTCTTGATTTCATTATTTCATTTATTGCTTACATTCATTGTGCTTCATTTATTTTTATTCAATTCGGTTTGATTATCACCTTGATCTAAAGCTCTTATATCGTTTTTAAGTGTTTCAAATAGCATCTACACACCAATAGCTAGCATAAAAACAGATCACATATTTTTAGAATCCCTTAATCAAATTTAATTGTTATTACCATTTTCACGGTAAACATGTTCGCATGGGTTTCGTTCCCTTAGCATATTCTAATGTTATGATTCTTATTTTGGGTAGATTCGACGCGAGTTGAGGCCAATTCGAGAGGCAAGGGTATCACGAGCTATCATTTGGACCGGATTAAGGTAAGTAATGATTGTAAATGTTGTCCTGAGGGTATGAAACCTCAAATTTCACATCGTTGTGCTATTTTGAGGTGACACACACGCTAGGTGATGAGCATGGGGTCGTTCACCATTGGGAATTGTGACTTGGTCCGTCCCGTACGACTATTAAGTCGCGTATTTACTTGGAAGCTATTTGATATTGTTATATTTTGGAAAGTATTATTGTGTCAGGGGGATAAATGTCGAGTCTGGGCCATGTGCCAATTGTTTGGACCCTTAGGGGCTTTTACTATTATTTTCCTCACTGTTTTCAGTTTGATATTTACACTCAGTCATGCTATGTTCTTACTGTTTTCATAACACAATTTTATTCACTTATTTTGATTTCATAAATGATATTTTGAGCCGAGTACTTGTTTTAATGTCAGCCTGAGGGGCTTGTGTAAGTTCTGACTGAGTGAGGCCGAGGGCCTGTATTGTGAGGATATTATAGGATCGGGCTGCACGTCGTAGTGGGTTGCACTGATTTGTGATATATGAGAGGCTGAGGGCTAATCTGTTCTTCCATGAGCTGGCTTATGTTAGCGCTTGGGCTGTAGGAGTCCCTTCGGAGTCTATACACCCCCAGTGAGCGCGGGTACCCATTGTGATATATGATATTACCTGAGGGGCTATTGTTGTTTCATGTTATTGCCAGAGGGGCTGATTACGAGTGATTATGAGGTAGCAGGAGGGGCTGGTTCTGATGATACTTTTACTGAGGGGTGGTTGTTTATTTTTGTTGTTGCCCGAGGCGTTGTTCTATGCTTCTATACTTTTGAGCACTGCTTTCATCACTCGTTTGAAATTATTGAAAGATGTTTTAAAATGGTTTTACTAAACTGAGATGTTTTACGAGTTTCATTGCTCTACTGCATTGTTCTGGACTTATACTATTTTGCTGTAGCGTTATGTTGTTGTTACGTGTTCTCTTACTACTCAGCTACCTTTTACTCACATTACTACCTAAATTTTGTGTGCAAATCCAGGAGTCTCAGGTCATGCTAGCAAGAGCCAATTTGTCTTCCAGCAGGCTTTCTGAGTTGACAAGGTAGCTACTTGGCGTTCGCAGTCCAGTGCTTCTCCTTCCTATCTTTATTCCGCTTTGTATTAACTTTGTTTTAGACTATGTTGTCTTTTCATCTTTCTAGATGAGTTGTAGTTGCTCATGACTGGTGACACCCTGATGTCGGACTGTATTTGTTTTCGCACTGTTCTATTCTATCTTATATTTTGGAATTTTAGCTTATTAACAACTTTTAAATGACTTATTATAATTGTTGGGTTGGTTTTGGGGTTTGTGTTGGCTGGCCTAGTTTCACGATAGGCGCCATCACGACCGAGTCCATTTTAGGGCTGTGACGTACGTGCCAAAGAAGTTAACAATAATAATATTTCCGCAATAAATAGCCCATGCTCTACTACAATGTGTACAAGAGTCTCAACAACAACAACTGAAAGTGAACAGCTCAACAAGAATGGTAATTCAACAATTTACAACTTTGCCTCAATGTGATCATGGCTTTTTACAACTTAAACACCACAACTCAACAAAAAGATATTCCATGAAATAACCACTTCATGTAAGGTAACTCAACAGTCAAACATTTAACAAGGCAATGAGAAAATAGTAACTTCAACTAAGTAAAGGGAAAATAACAAGTAAGAGATGAGATAAGTATTAACAATGTCAAGTGAATCATGTAAGGATTGATTAACGATGATGAATTTTAACATGTTATGACAATTCAATTAAAGTCATGAAAGAATCTACATAGCTTAACCGGTCAATTACCACATTTAGTTCGTATACTCACTTGTCACCTTGCGTACACGGCTTTCACGTATCACAATTAACACAAGACAATACCAATCCTTAGGGGTAATTCTCCCACAGAGAACTAGGCAAGAAACTTACCACAAACACGCTAACTCAATCCACTAGTAAGCCTTTTCCGCGACTATCTAACTCAGAACGGCTCGAATCTAGCAGAAATACCTTCATACCATAAATACAGACCATAAAAAAATTATTCAGGATAATAAGTTGCAATCTTTAAAGAAAATCCAAAATTCAACCTCGTACGCACGTCACCGAACCCGACCAAACTTACAAAATCCGAACACCCATTCAATAAGAAGTCCAATAATACTAAGATTACTCAATTCCGCATGAATTAGTTTTCACAAGTTTTTTCAATTTTTCCAACTCAAGAAACTAATTAAATGGTAAACAATGATGAATTCATGTATAATAGCCAAATGCGAGTTAAAATTACTTATCTCGATCAAGTCATTGAAAACCTCTTTCAAAATCGCCCAAAATCGAGCTCTCTAAGTCAAAAGATGAAGAATGAAATAAAACCCTTGTTTTCCCCCTTTTCTGCCCAGCGATTTTGCTTATGTGGACCTACAACCGATTTTTTGACTCCGCACCTGCGAAAATTCCATCAAAGGGGCGGCTCTCACTTAAGCCCCTGAGATTCCAGTTCTGCAGACACCAAAGCGCATATGCGGGTAGTGGCTCGCTTCTGTGGATTGTTGACCGCACCTGCGGTCCTCCCCCAGCCCACTCAAATCTGTTTATGCGATGCCTCTTTTGCACATGCACGTCTGTACCTGCGGCCAATCCTTCCACAAGTGTGATGACACCAGACTTTATCAATATTCAGCAAACAACAAGTCCAAAAATAATCCAACTTCAATCTGATGCACACCCGAGGTCTCCGAGACCCCGTCAGAATACACCAACAAGTTCTAAAATACATAGTTTACCTACTCGAGGCCCTAAATCACGTTAAACTATATCAACAACAACATACCCAGTAAAATTCCACTAGTGGGGTCTGGGGAGGGTTGGATGCACGTTGACCTTACTCCTACCCCGAAAGAGTAGAGAGGCTATTTACGGGAGACTCTCGGCTTAACAGAAGAGACAACAATATTAGAAAGGAAGCTCAATAAGTGATTTGTAACAACAAAGGACATAAGAGAAGTAATAATAATATCTTAAAATATACCGAACAAGTGAAAGAGAGTGCAGTAAATACAATCCTATGCAAAACAACAAAATAGTGTGAACACCACATAGACTGCTACCTACTATCGGCAAAACTCTATCAAACTACTTGGTACAAAGAACTACCCCCTAGCCTACAACCGTAATGCTCGACCTCCACACGTTCCGATCAAGAGCCATGTCCTCGGAGATCTGCAGCCTCGCCATGTCTTGCATGATCACCTCGCCCCAATACTTCCTAGGCTGCCCTCTACCTTTTCTTTTACCTTCCATCACTAGCCACTCGCACCTCATAACCACGGAGTCTATAGTTCTCCTCCGCACGTGACCAAACCAACTATGCCTTGCTTCTCGCATCTTGTCGTCCACGGGAGCAACTCCCTCCTTCTCTCCAATGTCTTCATTCCTCATTTTATCCTGTCTAGTATGACCACACATCCATCTCAGCATCCTCATCTCGGCTACTTGCATATTCTGGATATGTGAATTCTTAACTGGCCAACACTCATCCCCATATAACATAGTCAGCCTAACCACCGCTCTGTAGAACTTACCTTTGAGTTTCGGTGGTACCCTCTTGTCGCATAGGACTCCAGATGCTAACCTCCATTTCATCCACCCCACCACGATGCGGTGCATAACATCCTCGTCAATCTCCCCATCTCCCTGGATAATAGACCCTAGGTACTTGAAACTTTGCCTCTTGGGAATGACTTATGAGTCAAGCCACACCACCTCTTCCGCTTCCTCTGACATGCTGCTGAACTTACACTCCAGATATTCCGTCTTGGTCCTACTCAACTTGAAACCTTTGGACTCTAAAGCTTGCCTCCACACCTCTAGTCTCTCATTAACACCACAACACGACTCATCGATCAGAACTATATCATCAGCGAACAACATACACCATGGCACCTCCTCTTGAATATGATGTGTCAAGGCATCCATCGTCAGAGAAAATAAAAATGGGCTAAGCGCAGATCCTTGGTGTAACCCCATAATCACCGGAAAAAGCTCTGAGTCACCTCCTGCAGTCCCTACCCGAGTCTTAGCTTCATCATACATATCTTTTATCGATTGGATGTATGCTACCGGCACCCCTTTCACTTCCAGGCATCTCCAAAGAACATCCCTGGGGACCCTGTCATACGCCTTCTCTAGGTCAATAAATAGTAGTGCAAATCCCTTTTCCTATCCCTGTATTGTTCCACCAACCTCCTTATAAGGTGGATAGCTTCCGTAGTAGAACGTCCTGGCATGAACCCGAACTGATTTTCAGAAATAGATACGGCCCTTCTCACCCTCCCTTCCACCACCCTCTCCCAAACTTTCATGGTATGACTTAACAACTTGATGCCCCTATAATTGTTACAATTCTGGATATCACCTTTGTTCTTATATAGTGGAATGATCAAACTACATCTCCACTCATCTGGCATCCTCTTCACCTTGAAAATTACATTAAACATTCGAGTCAGCCATTCTAAGCCCGCACTACCCACATACCTCCAAAATTCTATTGGAATCTCGTCTGGTCCTGTCGCTTTTCCCCAACTCATCTTACCTACAACTCCCACTACCTCCTCAACCTTGATACGCCTACAGTACCTAAAGTCTCGGTGACTCTCGGAGCGCCCCAATTCCCCTAGCTCGATGTTACCGCTCCCCTCTTTATTCAGAAGCTTATGAAAGTATGTCTGCCATCTATGTTTAATCTGGGCATCTTCCATCAATACTCTACCTTCCTCGTCCTTGATGCACCTCACTTGATCCAAGTCACGGGCCTTCCTCTCTCTCTCTTTGGCCAGCCGAAATAACTTCTTGTCCCCATCTCTGCCCCCCAGTTCTGCATACAACCGATCAAACGCAGCAGTCCTAGCCTCTGTGACCGCTAATTTTGCCTCCTTCCTAGCCTCCTTATACCTCACTCTATTTGCTCTCCTCTGCTCCTCATCGATACTCTCCACTAACGCAAGGAATGCCATTTTCTTTGCTTCCACTTTAACTTGGACCACCTTATTCCACCACCAGTCGCCTCGGTGCCCGCCATAGTATCCCTTCGAGACCCCCAACACCTCTCTAGCCGCCTCCCTAATACAGTTCGTCGTCACCGTCCACATAGCACTAGCATCCCCACCACTCTTCCAAGCACCCATATCCATCAGACGTCCCTCCAACTCATGCACAGTATCCTTAGCCAAAGCATCCCACCTTATCCTCAGTTGACCTAGCACAAACCTCTTCTTCCTCTTTATCACCATACCGACGTCCATCACCAGGAGCCTATGTTGAGTCGCGAGGGTCTCACTCGGGATCATCTTACAATCCTCGCACAACCCCCTATCATACCTCCTGAGAAGGATATAGTCAATATGGGTCATAGCCACCCTACTCCGGAAAGTAACCAAATGCTCCTCCCTCTTTGGAAAACTAGAGTTCGCGATCACCAACTCAAAAGCCCTAGCGAAATCTAATAAGGAAGTGCCACCTCTGTTCCTATCCCCAAAGCCAAAGCCCCCGTGCACCTCGCCATAGCCTTCAAACGACGACCCAATATGGCCATTGAAATCCCCTCCTATAAATAACTTCTCCGTCGACGGAATACCCCGCACCACCTCATCCAACCCCTACCAAAAGCATCTCTTGACCTCTTCGCCCAAGCCCGCTTGCGGCGCGTATGCGCAAATGACATTCAGAGTGCTCCCTTTGACTACTAACTTAATTGCCATCAATCTGTCATTTACCCTTCTAACTTCAACTACTGACTCCCTGAGCTCCCTATCCACCAAAATACCCACTCCTTCTTGCCCTTCACGCGTCCGGAGTACCATAATTTGAACCCGTCCACATTCGTCGCCTTCGATCCTATCCACCTGGTCTCTTGAACACAAACTATATTGATCTTCCTCTTCTGGAGAATCTTCGCTAACTCTATAGACTTACCCTATATTCCACGATCCAATCCTCAACCTACAGACTCCCTTGTTTCCTATACCCCCACTAGGACCTATACCACCCCCTGAGCCGTGTCCTACCCCCCGCCCCACCATCCGCCCACCCCTAGGACATAAACCTAGTCTGCTATTACAAGCCACAACCGCTATACCTACATTGTGATCTAGATAAAAATGCAACTACAAACAAGCAAAGGTATAAACTATAGGTATCAAATATCCAGAACTACTATAGCAACAAATTATCTAAAACAAATAGGTGTGGGAGGTACCAATTCCCACGGATAGAACCTGGACTTTCGACTTGCTATACTCCCGGAGTGGTAGAGCCCGACGTCTAGCCCTTGGTGCTACCAACCAGCCTGCCTGCTGTGCTGTCTATGCTCGTACACTCTCGCTCAACCCAAAACAGCCACCAACAAATTGCAACATGGATGACACACAAACACACAACGGAACCGAGAAAAAGAGATAAGTGTGGGACTGTCACCGTCACCAGTAGTGACGCACAAATCTACCAGTGGCTAGACTCGCCAAAAAACAAGGACGAACCTTGTGACAGTGGAGCAACACCGAGAAAAGAAGAAGATAGATGGGAAAAAAATATAAAGAAGAAGGGGTAGTACAGAGGAGGGGGTTGGGGTTGAAGCCGAAAAAGGAGAAGAGGGGCGGCGCGGCGCCGGTGGAGCATCGATCGTCGGTCTAAATGTCTGCTAGGGTTAAGAAGGGGGAAGAAAGAGAGGGGGGAAGAAAAAGAGACAGGCGGAGGGAGAGATAAAGAGATAGAGGGAGAGAGAGGGGGTGTTAGCTTACCTGACTTACCCGTCCACGCCGGTGCCGGTGCTGGGGACATTCATCGGCATTGATTACCGTTAGAAATTGGACCGTTTGTCTTAGGCAGAGACGGTGCAGAGAGGAGAGAGAAATGCGAAGATAGAACTTTTAGTTCCCCAAAGTGAGAAACAATCATGTCATTATTATACACCTTTCTAGCAATAGTTGTTTTCCCTTAAACTATATCGATTCTATGAATTGCAACCCAATTCAAACCCATGGAAACCATTAACATCCAACTTCTAGAACTAACACTGACTCATACCAAACCAATCCATATTGATATAAATTTTTGCCCACAAGTCGTAAATGATACAACGAACATATTTCAACTTTCGGAATCAAAATCCGATGCTGATATCAATAAATTCAACTCTCGATCAAACTTCTCAACCTTCAATTTTCTAATCTTTGCAAATTTAAGAAAAAACGACCTACGAACCTCCAAATCAATATACGTACACACTTCTAAGTCCAAAATCACCATAAAAGCTATTGGAATGGCCAAAACTCCGTTCCGGAGTCGTCTACATAAAAGTCAAACTCCGGTCAACTCCATCAACTTAAGCTTCCAGCTTTAGTGGTAAGTGTCTCATTTCAATCCGAAACTCACTCGAAACCAAAACTAATCACCGCAGTAAGTCACATAACCATTATATAACATAAAGGAGGCAATAAATAGGGGAATAAATCTAAAATACTCAAAATGACCAGCCAGGTTGTTACATTAAGAAATGCAGACTCTTA
This sequence comes from Nicotiana glauca, assembly GCA_026770625.1. Classification (NCBI taxonomy): domain Eukaryota; kingdom Viridiplantae; phylum Streptophyta; class Magnoliopsida; order Solanales; family Solanaceae; genus Nicotiana; species Nicotiana glauca. The sequence goes on from MU753696.1 coordinate 19,831, forward strand.
CATAGTAAACAACAACAACAACAACAACAACCCAGTATAATCCCACTTATTGGGGTCTGGGGAGGGTAGTGTGTACGCAGACCTTACCCCTAGCCTGGGGTAGAGAGGCTGTTTCCAAGTAGACCCCCGGCATCCTTCCCTCCAAGAACTTCCCACCTTGCTCTTGGGGAGACTCGAACTCACAACCTCTAGGTTGGAAGTGGGGGTTGCTTACCATCAGAGTAACCCCTCTTGTCATCTCTTACATAGTAAAATAGCTATGGAATACATGTATACCTATTTTCTATTTTTATATAATAAATATTCGTATAGTTTTCAGTATTTCATCCGTTGCAGCCAGCCTAATTTATGTAATATTTTTGTAAATAGTTACTAAAGATGTGTAAAAAAAGAAAGGTAAATGTGTAAAGTATGTATTATATATTTGTATAATAAGTATTTAGATAATAGACATGTATACAAGTTATACCTAGGTTTTGCCTAAGTAGTAGAGTTATAAATTGACCAATAAAAAATAAGAAAAAAATGGATTATCTCTACTGTACTCACCATGGAAATACTCGGTCATTGTCAAAGTGTTTGGAAGAAGAGTTGGACATCAAACTCTCAAAACTAAACTCCTAGCACTATGGAAACCCACTGAGGATCTTCCATGAATAGACTTAGGATGTGATTTTTACTTAATCAAATTCCAAAAGGAAGAAAATATGTTCACAGCTCTGCAAAATGGACCCTGGTTCATTCTCAGTCACTTCCTATCCATACGAAAATGGGAACCCAAATTCATAGCATTTAACACTCAGCTTACATACACAATAATTTGGTTAAGATTGCCAGAACTCCCTACTGAATTTTATGACTTTGAAATTCTGCAACGTGTTGGTGAAAAGATTGGCTCCTTGCTCAAGGCAGATACATGCACGTCGGCCACCACCAGAGGACGTTATGCAAGAATATGCATCAAAGTCCCTCTTGAAATGCCCCTCAAAACACATGTGTATATTGGCAGCCGTAGACAACAAATATTGTACGAGGGCATCAACATGTTGTGCACACTCTATGGTCGTCTTGGCCACACAAAACCTTTCTGCTCATCTCCCTCTTCATTCTCCATGGCAACCACTACCTCTACACCTCAGATTACCTATAGAGCTCCCCACGTAGCTCATACTAAACTCCAAACACACAACCCTCGCCCAACATGAATTCCACTTCAGAACTTGAACAAACTAAATGTCACAGTTACTTTCCAGCCCAAGAACAGGTCCAAATGGAAATCACCCCTTCTACGACATACATCACTTCCCACCAAAACATCAACTAGCAGTGGATCCACATGTATAGCCTCTAACTCTGCTCACCCTAACACAAATAATCACAATCACGCCTTTAATAATAAAAAATTGCTAACTAATAATATTAACCCGTCCAGTTGTCATGCTAATCCAAAGTTTTTTAATAATAACCCCTTTGATTTACTACTGGATCCTAACCAAATGGACCAACTAGGCAGCTATTCCAGCCCAAATGATAAGGCCCTTCCCACCACTTTGCCTGATCCTAGCCCAATTCATATGTAAACCCAACACCCTACACCACCGACCAACATCAATGACTCAGCTGGCCAAGCAAACACACAAACCCCACTCACCCTCCACGTGGCACAAGAGCCTGACAAACTACTCAATCATAAGCCATGCAAGCTCTCAAGTGCATGCCTATCTATCCCTAATAACCCGTAATGACCTACACCGCACCGGCCCATTAACCACCCTTTCCACTATAACAACAAATCCCACATCTAGTGAAGCCCAAAACCCCATACAAGTAAAACACCCTGCTCATTCAAACCACCGTAACTTACACGAAATTACCAATACTCAATTACCTCCATCAAATCAATCGAGTCCCTCACCCTCTCAAGATCAACCCTCATCAGTAACATCATCATTAAACTCTACTACTCCTAATACTACACTGCACAAGACTCATACCCATAATACTACTTCACAACACACACAATCCTCTCACGAACAGATCACAACTAAACTTCCACCACCGGAGAACCGTCTCCTTTACACAAATATCAACCTTTTTCAAAATCCAGTGTTCCTTCACATAATCACCATGCCACCACCCAACGAACCATACCCCCAGCCCACACCCATATACATAACTCAGTACCCACCACTACAAACTTATCCACAGTCCTGTCTAGAGATGAGCCTACAAGAACATGCATTGACTTTCACGAGGGAAATTGAAAACCAGGATGTCATAGTAATGATCCAAAACCCGGTAGACATAGCACAGATAGTGACGGAGGGGATGCGTATGGGGGTGATGTTATACAATCAATTCCTCTAGGCCATGCACCCACCGTCAGCTCTTCACCAACAACCACACATGGCTATACCAATTCCACCACCACGGTCTATGCATGCTCCACCACAAACACCAGTCAACACACTAGAGCTCCCATTTTACCCACCATAACAACCATCACAAGCCTTTGTCCTATGGATTCAGCCATGCTCATCCATAGCTCCAATAATACCATTACATGCATAGGCCTCCCCGTGTCAACCTCTCACCCCTCCATCGAGTCCAGCTCAACTTCCCAGTCCACATGAAGAAGATCTCGACGACATAGCTCAACTGGAGGTGGCAACCACCATGGCAGTTATACGAGAGACACTACCAATCCTATGCTATCTCAATGGCAAAAAAACCTATGTCCTAAAGAACAATACGAATTAAAGGTGATCATCACTTGCCCTCCAGAACTCCTAAGTGTCTCGCTTAACATCCGTCCAACAAGAAACCCAGAAGTGGGAAAATATGCTATAGTGCTAATCCCAACACTGATGAACAGACCTTCCACGTTGGAGAGGGACTCTCCAGCCAACATACTCAATAATCAATCCATACAATTCGTCATTTAGAATTGTCGAGGAGCACAGTCCCCTGATTTCAAATGTAACTTCAGATCTATGCTTAATTATAATAAGCATGTGTTGGTTGCACTGCTAGAAATACACATGCAAGACCATGAGTCGCTTAAACAAGAGTTTGGGTTCTCACATTTGGCTTCAGTCACCAGCTCAGGGCATTGCTGGAGGTATAGCTCTACTATGGAAGGCTGATGAACTTCACCTAGATCAAGTAGCTGCACGAGCCAAGAAATCCATTCAATCACTACAACAATTATGGTCTAACGCCACACTAGTTTTAGGTAACGCCTGAAAAGAGTGCCAAAAAATATATTTGGGCACACTTTTAAGGGGTGGCCTTTGTATGGAGCTTTTGGCTATGGAAAATTTAGCTACACTTGTAAAATGTGCTCTTTAATTTATTAGCCCACACTTATTAAATGTTGCTAAATTATAAATAATTGGCAACATTTACTTGAGTATGTGGCGCTATTTTTAAGCGCGCTCTTATTATAATTGGAAAAGCAACACTTTATAAATGTGCGTTAAAAGTCCAACAAAATATTTGGCTAAAATATAATATTCCCTCCAAAAAATATAATGTTCCCTCCGATATACTCTAGGTAAAATATTATTTTTTCAATTTCAAAAGGACAAAAAGATCTCTCTCCATCGCTAACATCTCTATGGATACATTAGTTAGGGTTTCTGGCTTCAATTGTGGATAATCAATCTTTAGGATTAGGTATTGTTAATTTCTGCACCGGGAAGATCAGGTACTCTTAATTTTTTCACCTTCTCACCCTACTTTGGGTAGTGTTTTTGTTTTCAAAGTATCATCTCAAAGGAAGAATTCCCTTTCTCCTTTCTCTTAGGTAATGTTTTTCACCTTCTCGCCCTCCTCGTTCCAGATTGAAGAAATTTATAAAGCTAGAGAAACGGGAATTCTCCCAATCTCAGGTTGGTGCTATTCTATTTCAATATTTTACCATCTTATGGTCTCTGATTGTTGTAGTTTCATATCTAATTTGATACTTATTCTAGAAAAGAATGAACTATAAATTAATTATTCCTCTTCTAGTCTCCAAGATTTAGTGATTTATTTTAAAATCCTAGTAGATTTGCGAGTCTAATTCTACAAATCGGCTTTATTTTCTTTTGATTGTCACATTCCTGTTGATTAATCTGACGTACAATACGTCTTAGGCTGATTTGTTCTTTTACCATATTAGTCGTGCCTCAGAATGCCAGAAGTGTCTGGTACAACATTCATTCTTTTGAATATTTTAGATTTCTTAGAGATATATTGGGGGGGAGCGGAGGAACGTGTAGGGGTTGTAATAGTAAGTTTATGAATTTTTTTTTCTGGTGTTACAAATTATTGCAAACTTTGTTGCAGATATATAAATGCGAAGGCAATAACATCGAAATAATTTCCTTCAATATTAATTTCCACATCTTCTCAAATTTTTACATTTTGCACACCTTGAGCTTCAGATTTTTGTGCAGCAACTACCTTCCATTGCCCAGCTCTTTTATCAATAGCTGGTTGATTTTCAAACTTAGATGTTGTACACCAATAACTTGAAATCTGCTTATTGCGCATGTCCACTGCCTCCTCAATTGAGGTATATGATCCATGGTCTGATTCTTCATCACTATCTTCCAGGTTGTTCTCAAATTCCTCCTCTTTATCGTGTTCACATTGAGCATCCCATGTTTGACGATCGTTTGTCACAATTTGTTGCTCATTAGACATCATCTTATTTGTAGAGTGTGCTTGAGATAATGCATCCATACTTTTCTCTACACGTTTGTCTGTTGATAGAGGTTGTTGCCCAGAATTAATCTCTTGTTGCCCACATAACTCCATGGATTGGGAAGGAACCTCCTGCACAGACTTATTCAGTGTGACCATTAGTTGCTTGATCTTAGGAATAAAATCCCTCAAAAAGGTTGCCTGGGGTTCCTTAACGAGTTTAGTAACTTGTGGATTGAAAAATTGCAGTGTTGGTATAGCTTAATTATATTCTTGTGCATTAAGAGCATCAAAATAAACAAACTCCATCCCTAATTTATTCAATTGTTGTTGCTGCTGCATCGCACTGCCTGCATTCAGAGCTTCAGCATTTTTCAAAACCCCTAGTGCAGCCTACTCCATTCCAGTTGTGATTTGATTATCTACATACCATGCCCTTGAACATGTAGAAGATGCAAACTCGATAGCCATAACATCGAAATGATTTCCTTCAATATTAATTTCTACATTTTCTCCAGTTTTTACATTTTGCACACCTTGAGCTTTAGATTTTTGTGCAGAAACTACCTTCCACTGCCCAGCTCTTTTATCAATAGCTGGTCGATTCTCAAACTTAGATGTTGTAGCATTTGTCCACTCCAAAGACTCGACATGTTTATACCCCCTCACCATTCACAGTGACATCTTTGAAGCCTGATCCTTTACCAACATGTCCAATAGTAGCATTAGTAGGTCGACAACCTCCTGTAACTATCACCGTAGGATCCAGATCTATTCTATCAACAGTGGGGGTTAATGGAACAGTAGTTTTCTAAGTATCATTATTGGATTGCAAACCTCCAGTTGAGTTTTCCATTTTGTCCAATCTAGATGTTGTAGCATTTTGTTTCTCTAAATCCTCAACACTTATAGGTTCATGTCCCTCACCAATCACAGTATCAACATCATAAACTACTGCATCAGGTTGTTCAGTTGTAGCAATACTAGGTCAATCACCTTGTGTTGTTGTCACAATAACACTGCCATGACCTCCTTCATTCCACACCCTATTTCCTGCTTCAATAACCATAGGTTTAGACATCCTAGCTATTGCATGAGCTACAGGAACAGTATTAACAACATTGTTGAAGCACTGTGCATCAGCATGACTATTAACTTTTGGTCCAACTGTTGTTGCTGCCTCGATTTCACCTTGTAAAGTTATGACCTGTTGCTGCACAATATCATTCAAATTACTGACATTCCCTCTATCAATCAACACCCTATTTCCTGTATCTCGAACCTTATCTTGAGACAACCTAGTTAGAGCACGATCTACAGGAGCAATAACATCATTTTTTGCTATAACTGAGTTGTTCAAATCTGCTGCTGCCCATTATTTCTGGTATCATCTGTATTTAAATCCATTATTTGGCTAGCTCTTTTTGCATTCAGATAGTCCCTAATCTCGAAGTTTTTCAATGACTGGACTAGCTGCCTCGACCATTAGAAGACTATCTTGAGACGTAACCCCTATTGCTTCCTCTGCCATCGCCTATGTTCCAGCTTGTTCTTTCATAATTGGACACACCTTGTCGTCATGTCCTTGATGCATGAAATAAGTGCAATATTTAGGAAGATTGTCGTACACTACCTCCTGGTAATGCACGATTATTTTACCTGAAACTCTGTCCACAATCTGAAGCTTAACCTTCTTAGGATGTTTGTCGAGCTGATCAAGAATCACCTTGACCCTAGCAGCACTAGGTCGTGTTCTTTCTTGCGTCGCCTTATCCACAGCAAGAGCCTTACCAACAGCTTAAGCAATAGATATTAAATACCTCTTAGGGAAGAATGGTATACTCCCCTTCCTCTTAAAAAAAATTATTTTAATATTTTTTTTAAAAGTTCCGCTTCACTTAAAAAAAGCGAGAGTTTCGCTTCTCGCTTTAAGAGAAATGGGAGTTTTCACTTTTCCTCGCTTCACGCTCTTCACAACACTTATAATCCTTTATGTTTACAACAGGGGATCAATCTGGTAATTCTTATGAGTATTGGTAAATTTGCAGCCAACATATATGAAAAGAAGTTTTAGCTATACCGTTTTGATCAAAGTATTAATTTAACAATCTTGAGTGAACTACACTAATTTGGTATTGGATTGTCAACCAAAGTTTTCACTTTTAGTTGACTTGGTTGGATATAATTCCGCATCAAGAAAATCCAGGATATCAATGTGGACCAAAAACAATGACATCATGAAAAGAGAAACAAAATGTGATCAAATTATTAGATACTACACAAATAGCATAACAGATTCTTTGATCTGACATTTTGAACCAAAAATGTAAAAACAGTTGTGAAGCTTATTCTTTTCTAATTTTCAGTGAAAAATTCAAATACAAAAGGGAGACACAAATAAACACCAAACTAAAGAATGACATCCAAACATTCATCGTTTTTGGTAAGCTAAGATATTTTCTTCTTAGATTATTTATATGTTCTTCAATTTAGGTATGTGTAGATACCTTTTTTTTTGTTGCAAATTGACATGGTCAACAATATATCTTTTTTATTGCTCTAATTTCCTTCGATTATGTGCGACTCGATTGATTTTAAACTTTCCATGGCAACTGCTATGGTGGCTATATTCAAGTTTAGAACCTGTTCCATTTCGATATTATGTAATATCTTGTTATTTTGTGATTGTTTTGTAAAAAAATATGTATCTCTCACTTGGAAGCTTAAGATTTTGTTGTGAAAAAGTTAATATTAGCTCATATGAAGAAAAAGTATATTGGATAAGAATTAGCGTTGTGTTTGAGTAATTTGGTAAAACTTACATTCTGAATTCTAATTTGGAGTATGCATGATCTAGGATACATATGTAGGTTGTATTAGCATTGTGTTTTTCACAACCAACCCAATGGAAACCAGGCTTTGATGGGTGGGTTTGTTTGTTCCTGGATAATATCCTTATTTCTGGTAGTTAATATGTTTTCCTTCCTTAATCCTAGCAATTTGGTTAGTAGTTATTAGATGCAGAATGGTTGATATTCTTAGGATGCAGTGATTGCCCACTGGCAATTTGATTGTGGAAATGAACTAAAATTTTCATGTAAAATAATTATTTTTTGAGTACAAGAGTTCATAGATCTTAGTTATTTATGGTTGCGAATTGTTCTATCAAAATGTAATATGGTAAATTGTTCGATCAAAGTTACCTTTTAGTAATTTTAAAATATGATTAGTTCTGGAGTTTCTTCTTTTGAGTTGAAGAAATCAGAAATAGCTAGTTAGATTTTTATATCTTAACTTCTTTTAGTTATATAATATTTGTACGAACAAAACACCCTTTAGGTGTCACTATACTTGCCAAAGTGCACATGAAACTTTTTGGTGCGCAGAACTATTATATTATCTTCATGAAAAACTTGGTTTAGAATTTTATTACTTTCTGTCTTTGTTTTGTGGATCCTAATTTTACTTTTTTTTTATCCAAGAATATAAGTCACGCTCAGGAAGATTTGCGGTGGACTTAAAGTTGTATTTGGCTTAGCTTAAGTGTCATGACTAGGTAAGAAAGTCCTATTATTTTATAACACATGATTTTACAGATTTATTCTTGACATTTAGGATTTAGTTTTACCATATAATTAATGCTTAAATGATTATATATTTGAAGATCTAATAAATTTTATTTTTAGGAATTCAAATGTTCCATCTAAGGAATGGATGGATTTACCAAGGTATAGCAAAGACTATATCGAGGGTGTTCAATCTTTCTTAGATTTTGCTTACTCTTATGGAGATCCTCAAGGCGAAAAATTCAATGCCCATGTGCAAAGTGTTGTAATATTTGTTGGACTCTAAGGAATGTAGTGTATGACCATCTAATATGTTATGGGTTTGTTCAAGGTTATACAAGATGGATTAATCATGGGGAATGGGAAATTTTGATGAATGTTAATTGTGACATGGATGATAATGTTTACTCTTACGATGATATTGATGGGTTGTTGAATGATCAATTTAGAAATGTTGCACATGCTGAAGGAATGTATGAAGGCCCAAATGAAGATGCCAAAAAGTTTTATAACCTAGTTGACGAGGCAAGCCAAGAAATATATCCGGGTTGTAAAGGATTCTCTAGATTATCTTTTACAATTCGTCTGTATTGGTTGAAGTGTCTACATGGATGGAGCAATGCGTTCTTTCACTTCTCTTTTAGAGCTATTGAAAGAGGCGATGCCTGACTTGAACATTCCTATATCCTACAATAAATCCAAATCTATGGTAAAGGATCTCGGTCTTGATTATGAAAAAATTGATGCATGTCCCAATGATTGCATGCTATTTAGGAATGACCATAAGGATGATGAATATTGTCATGTCTGTGGAGCTTCTCGATATATTAAATATCCTGAAATAGATAGCGATGAAGTAGCGAGCTTGAGGCTTCCAAAAACGATTATCGTGTTCCAGCGAAAATTTCGAGACACTTTCCATTAATTCCTAGACTTAAAAGGCTATTTATGTGCTCAAAGACAGCAGATACATTGAGGTGGCATGACGAGGGACGTTCTAAAGATGGAAAGTTAAGGCATCTTGCTGATGGGCAAGCATGAAAAGACTTTGATAGCTTGCATTCAGAATTTGCAAGGGATTCTGGCAATTTGAGACTTGGCTTAGCAAGTGATGGGTTCAATCCATTTTGAACCATGAGCATATCTCATAGCACATGGCCAGTTATTTTAATGGTGTATAATTTGCCTCCTTGGATGTGCATGAAGCCAGAGTACTGTATGCTTTCTTTGCTTATACCTGGGCCACGATCACCTGGAAAAGACATTGACGTTTATTTACAACCATTAATAGAAGAGTTAAATGTTTTGTGGGAGTCCGGGGTAGAAACATATGATGCTTTAAGAGATCAAACCTTTCAAATGCAAGGAGCTCTTTTATGGGCAATCAGTGACTTTCCTGCATATGCTATGTTATCCGGTTGGAGTACAAAGGGAAAGTTGGCTTGCCCTTGTTGTAATTATGGCACTAATTCTCGTTATCTTAAACATAGTCGAAAAATGTGTTATATGGATCATCGTGTTTTTCTACCTATGGATCATCCTTGGAGATCTAATAAAATGTCTTTCAATAGAAAAACAGAATTTAGGCCTCTTCGGCCTTTGTTAAAGTGAACTGATGTGCTTAATAGCTTACATAATTTTAACAATGTGTTTGGGAAGAAGCGAAAGAGAACAAATGATGGCCCTTGGAAAAAAAGGTCAATTTTTTTTAATTACCTTATTGGCAGCACAACTCGTTACGTCATAACCTTGACATAATGCATATAGAGAAAAATATAGTGGATAATGTAATTGGAACTATTTTGGACATTTCTGGAAAGACAAAGGATCATGCAAATGCTCGTTATGATCTGAAAGAGATGGGCATTAGGAAGAACCTTCAACCAAAGGATACCAAGGATGGCAAGAGAACAAAGTTTGCAAAAGCATGCTTCTCAATGACCAATGGTGAGAAGTTAGTTTTCCGTGGTGTTTTAAAGACATCAAAGATACCTGATGGTAGTGCTTCCAACATATCCAGGTGTGTGCAGCTAGATGAAAGAAAATTATCTGATTATAAAACCCATGATGCCCACTTCATGTTACATTACTTGTTGCCAATACCAGTTAAAAGCATACTTCCTGATCATGATGCTATCCCTTTGATTCATCTCAGTTCTTTCTTTAACCGTTTATGTCAAAACGTTATCACAATGGAAGAGCTAGATTGCTTGGAAGTAGAGATTAGATAAACAACGAATCAATTGGAAAGAATTTTTCCTCCAACGTTTTTTGACATAATGATTCATTTGCCTATTCATTTGGCAAATGAGGTAAGGTTGGGAGGTCCAGTTTAAAATCGATGGTTGTATCCTCCTGAAAGGTATATGTGTACACTAAAATCATATGTTCGCAATAAAAATTATCCAGAAGGATCTATTGCTGAGGTTTATTTGGTTGAAGAGTATTTGACTTTATGCTCTAGGTACTTACATGGAGGTGTAAAGACTCGATTTAATCGACGATCCCGAAACAATGATGAATATGATTCAATTAATGCACAATCTTCTAGTTTGTTCCCTAATACAGGTTGTCCTTTAGGAGTGAAAAAGATTGATCCAATTGTTTTAGATGACATATCACTAAATCAGGCACATATATACTTATTGAACAATTGTGATGAAGTTCAAAAATATATAAGGTAATTTAATCACTTATAGCATTTATTTATGTAGGTTGTTATTAAATTACTTTATTTATCATTTTACTAACAAATAAAAATACTTGTTGTGTAGAGAATATGAGGTTGAGGTTAGTAATCAGAGACGAGGACCTAAATGGAGCAAGGCCAAGAAGCATAGGAAAAACTTCTCTCAATGGTTTGAAAATCATTCTTTGAAAGAGGATGTGCCCGATCTTATAAAACAATTATCCTTCAGACCAAATTCAATTGCTAAAAGATATTCTGGGTATTTCATTAATGGATATAGATTCCATGTGAGGCAACGTGATGCAAGACGTAAAACACAAAATAGTGGTGTTACATTAGTCGCCCAAACTACAAGTTTTGCAAGCTCAAAAGATAAAAATCCAGTTGACACAAATTTGACTTATTATGGTAGAATAGTTGATATAGTTGAGTTAGACTATTATGGCCATTTTAGGGTTGTCTTATTTAAGTGCGGCTGGTATGAGGTTGAAGAAGATATTTATGGCCTTACTTATGTCTACTTCAACAAGAAATGTTATCAGAACGAGCCTTTTGTCCTAGCATCTCAAGTACACCAATGCTTCTATGTGCAAGATCCATATGATCAAGATAGATATTATGTCATGAAGATTGTCCCGAGAGACTTGTTTAGCATAAGTGATGAACTTGAATCTAATGCCCCACAGTGTTATGAAAATGAGCCATCTGAATATTCGGCTGGCCCATCTATACCGGAGGATAATGGTGAAGTTGCCTTAGTAAGGAGTGATGTTCCAGCAACCATTCTTGATGTACCTCCAGAAGGATTTCTAGCACAACAACTTAAAATTGAATTGGATAAAGAGTTTGATTTTGAAGACACATCATGAGTTTTTTTTTCTAATTCAAATAGAAAATAGCTTAACCATTTTTTTATTAATAGCTAGAGACACATTAAAGACTGTTGCTTTAGTTTTAAATTGATGTTGTCTATTTCGTCAAGTTCAATATTGAATATTTTCTTGCTGATCGATTTCTTTGATGTGCACATATATTTTCTAGTCATGTATTTTCAATGTGTCCCTTTTCGTATCACTAGAAATTACTTGAATGGTTATTCAATGTGTCCCTTCTGAGGAACCATATTGTTCATATATGGATCGAGAATTTTCTGTAGTTTTGAATAGAGAAGTTAACGTAAGTAGAAATTATGCTTCGTAATTTGTATTGTCCTATTACCAGGAGTATTGGAGCAAGTTTCAACGTATATACGTATTTATTTTTTATTATTACCAAGTGGTGCACATAGAAGATATTGGACTAACTAATTTTAAGGAACCAAGAGATATTGAACATGTATCATTGTTCCATTTTATGTTGATGTTTGCGATAACAACAGACTTAGTGATTTGAACCTTTGTCAAAAGGATGTTTAATAAGGTTGAATAGATACTTTCTGTTGAATGTCTGTTGGTAGAAGAGGATAAAGAGGATTCTATGATCTGGACAGCGAACAATGAATTGAAGTTCTCTGTTAAAAGCTTCTATAACCTTCTTCTGAACAATCTGAACATCTCTAGAGCTAGGAACCTTTGTATAATCTCTATTATAAATTTTTCTAGCTGCGGAGAACACCACTTCACAAAACATAACCTCGTAGCCTCTTTGAGTAAAACCAAGAAGTAAAAATAGGCCACGGGACAACTAGCTGCAGAGACTAGTGTATGGTGGTTGTCAGAAGCAATTTAAGATCAGTGTTGGAACTGCATCCTATGTATTATTCTCTCTTTTTCTACATGCATGTATGTATTTATAATTGGTATTCCCTATAATAAAGGACCTGTTAGATGAATCCAAGTGTAACGACCTGACCGGTCGTTTTTGTAGTTTACACCCCGTTTCCCCATTAACTGCTTCCCCTAAGTTCATTTCTGCTATTTTGTTTTGTCGGGACGTTCGGTGTTGAGCATCGGAGAGTTTTGGGGCACGTATTCCCTAAATGAGAGCTTAAGTGTTGAAAAGTGGTTCGTAGTTAGAACAGTGTGAAATCGACCTCGAAATTGAAATTCGATGGTTCTGTTAGTTCCGTTAGGTGATTTCGGGGTTGGGAACGTGTTCGGAATGTGTTTTGGAGGTCCGTAGATAATTTAGGCTTGTAATGCGAAGTTTGAATTTTTGAAGTTTCCGGTCTGATAGTGAGTTTTTTATCCGAGGGTCAAATTTGAATTTTGGAAGTTTCTCTAGCTCCATCATGTCATTTGGAATGTGTGTGTAAAATTTCAGGTCATTCAGACGAGAGGTTAGGTTTTTGATTGAAAGTGTGTTTGGTTGGAATTTGAAGTTCTTAGGCTTGAATCTTAGCTTAATTCGTGTTTCCGGCATTGTTTTAGGTGATTTGAGGATTGGTACAAGTTTGAATTATGGGATATGTTCGTAGGCTTGGTTGAGGTCCCGGGGGCCTCGGGTGTGTTTTGGGAGCTCAACGGGTCATTTCCTCCTATTTTTGAACTGTTGTTGCTGCTTCTGGTACTCCTTCTTCGCGTTCGCGATTGGGCCATCGCGTTCGTGAAGGCTTATCTTGGCCACATGGAAATCTCTTCTTCGCGTTCGCTTTTAGAGCCTCGCGCTCACGATGCTCTATCTCTCCTTTCAACGCGTTCGCATATACCTTCCCGCGTTCGCGTAGTTGTACTGCCTAACCTTTCGTGTTCGCGTATACCTTCCTGCATTCGCGTAGCGCAGTCCTTGGGCCTCCAAATTCTTCTTCTTCATGTTCGCGTATGCCCTGTCGCATTCACGATGAGTAATTGAATAACTTCACTTTTCCTTCTTCGCGAACGCGATACTTCTTCTGCGTTCGCGATGACCAATTTTCTGGGCAGACAGATTAAATTCTAATTTCGAGGGTTTCACCATTTTTATCATATTTTGACTTCTAGAGCTCGGTCCTTGGCGATTTTTGAAGGGATTTTCACCTGGGCAACTTGGGTAAGTACTTCTCACTCGATTTAGACTAATTTTCATGAATCTCCTCTTAATTTCATCCTTTAATTACAGTTTTCTTAATGAAAAATGGGTAAAACTTCATAGACCGAATTATTGAGTTTTGAGGGGATATTTGACCTCCGATTTGAGAGATTTTTATATGTTTAGACTCGTGAGAGTACGAGGGTTGTGAAAATGTGAAAATTATCCGATTCCGAGACATTGGCCTGATGGGCATTTTGGTCATTTTGCCTAATTTCATGCTTTAGCTTTGAATTAAATAGTAGAATCAGCTGCTTGAGATATTATTTACAATGTGTGATTTAATTGAATAGATTTGGGCCATTTGGAGTCGAGTACTCATGGCAAGAACGTGGTTGCTAGTTTATTTTAGCAAGTTCGAGGTAAGTATCTTGCCTAACCTTGTGTGGGGGACTCCCCCTTAGGATTTGAGTCTTCTTTGCTGATTGTATTCCTTGTACGCGAGGTGACGAGTGCGTGCTCGGATTTATTTGTTTAAAATTGTCCCTTTTAGGCTCTTAGATCCTTATAATCACCGAATATGAAGTTGTTTTCTTGATATGATTGAGTTCCATGTTATAAGTTCGCCTCTACATGATTTACTTGGAATTTATTGCCCTTTTTGGTTATTCTTGTTGCCTAATTGATTTTTACTTGTGTAACTGTGGACATTTACCCCTTTATAGTCATACTGTCATTCTTAACTACTAGTCCTTACTTGGTAAGTATCATCTCTATCTCTCATGTAAATAATTGGCTTTAATTGGAAAGAAGTTAGATATCCCATGTTTAATTGATATTTTTCCTTCATTGTAATTATTTGATCCATGTTAGCTTCCGCGTTGTTAAACTGAGTATTTTGGAGTCATTGTTTCATATTATTTCTTCCTTGTTGAGTTGTTCTTATTGCGCTTAGTATTCCCTGTATCGGTTATTCCTTGTGAGTTAGTTGTGTTGTCTTTTGGTGAACGGAATTTCTTGAGTTGATTCTCTTGCTTTGTTCCTGTGTATATAGTCATTTTTGTGTTGTACTTGAGATTGTGATGCAGGAGGTTTCTGCCTTGCGGTTGTTGAGATTGTGATGCACGAGGACTTTGCCGTGCGGCTGTTGCTATTGTGATGCACGAGGCTTCTGTCGTGCGGTTGTTGTTGAAGGGTTGCACGAGGTCTTTGCCGTGCCATTGTTGTTGATGATGTTTTTGCACATATGACGTAATAAGTCAGGACATGTGATATGCTTATATGTGGGTTGCGCATGTGGCGAAATAAGGCGGGACATTGTTATCCACGTGTGGCAAAATAAGGCGGTGCCTATTATATTATTATTTATTGCACACGTGGCGAAATAAGGGGGGACTATGTCAGGGATTGATTGTGTAGAGTTGTGACGGCCTGTTGAGGCATTTCCTGTTTGCTTTGTATTGTGATTTGGGGTTGTTTACCTGTATGAGCGTTACCGCTTGGGAGTTGTGAGGAAACTTTGTACGTGCGATCCATTCTCCTTTTCATGTTACTAGTTGGTATAATATTCTTGTTAAAACACTTGCACAAGCCTACACGTAGTTGGACACTCCTATTAGAGGTGTATTCCTCCTGATTTTGCTAAGGGTGGAGGTACGCCCTCGTTTATCCATTATATTTGCGAAAGCGACACTAGTTGGCCAGTAGTTGTCAGCATGACCATGAGATTTATGGGCACAGGATGCCAATTGTTAAATTTTTAGTTGCTGAGTCTTTTACGAGTTGTGGTTGTCCGAGACTTGGTGAACTTGTAGAAAGAGTTGAATAAGACCTTTTGGGAACATCATTGTAGGATATGAGTTATTGACTTGTTTCTCCCCTTGCTGTGTTGTGACCTTAGGATTTGGATTGTGATTCTGCCGTCATTTCGTATCACCGTTTGTTATATTCTCATTGTTAATTGTTGTATTTATCCCTTGTTGTGAATTGTAGCATTCTTGGTCATTCATGCAGTCTTTATGCATTCATATGTAGTTACCATTATTCCTATGATTATACTGTTTATTAACCGGTAGGTGCCTTGACTGTTCCTCGCCACTACTCCATCGAGGTTAGTCTTGATACTTATTGGGCATCGTCGTGGTGTGCTCATGCTACTCTTCTGCACATTTTTGTTGTGCCGATACAGGTACCCCCGTTCAATTCTCTCAGCCTTGGCTGGTACGTCCGCAGACCAAGGAGTCCCTTTCCAGCTTTTCTGTAATAAGTATAGTTCTTCCAGTAATTTCTCCTTTGTATAGATATTCTTGAGTCAGAGCCTCTTATGTATCCCTTAGCTTGTGATTTGTGAGTTTTCGGGTTTTGGGAGTTTGTTAGCTTCGAGAATTGTTGTGGTATGTGCCGAGCGGCACCTTAAACCTTGTTTATTTTTACCAGTTCAGTTTTAGTTATGTTTCTTTTGCAAATTTTGGTTTATCTTCCGCATTGTTAGTGTTACCTAGTCATAGGGACTAGGTGCCATCACGACATGTTCATGGAGGGTGAACTGGAGTCGTGACAAATTGGTATCAGAGCTCTAGGTTCATAGGAGTCACAGATCACAAGCCGGTTTATTAGAGTCTCGTGGAACGGTGCGGAGACGTCTGTACTTATCTGCGAGAGGCTATGTAACTGTTAGGAAAATTTCACTTCATTTTATTTCCCTGTCGTGCGAGATTTTTGACATCCACAATCCTAAACCTTTGTCTTCTACTCTCTTACAGATGGTGAGGACACGTACTACCCGAGGTGATCAGGCACCCGCGCCCCCTTCTGCAGCCGTCGGAGGTCGAGGCCGAGGTAGAGTTTGAGGACGCGCACGTGGTGCAGCGAGAGTACCTGCGCGAGCTGCCGCCGAGGTACCACCAGTAGATCCATCCGGAGTCCAGACACCTGACACGCCCACTGCTACTACTACCCCAGCCATTCAAGAGACTTTAGCACAGTTCATGAGTATGTACACCACTTTGGCTCAAGCAGGATTGCTTCCCCTTGCTGCAGCCACAACCCAGGCCGGGAGAGGAGCACAGACTCCAGCCGCCCGCACTCCTGAGCAGCGAACGCAGGTTGAGCATGTCCCAGAGGTTATCCTTGTGCCGCCTGCGACACCAGTTCAGCCCGAGGGCATGGCAGCGGCTTCCGAGCAGGAGCAGATGAGACTAGAGACGTTCAAGAAGTATGATCCTCCGGTGTTCATTGGATTAGCATCAGACGATGCCTTGGGGTTTCTTGATGTGTGTTACCGTATTCTCCGTACTATGGGTATCTCTGGATCGAGCAAGGTTTCTTTCACTACTTTTCAGCTTCGAGGAGCCGCCTATGATTGGTGGCACACCTATGAGTTAAACAATCCAGATGAGGCACCTTCACTAACTTGGACTCAATTTTTAGATATGTTTCTGAGAGAGTTTGTTCATCAAAGACTCAGCGATGCATGGCGCGCGGAGTTTGAGCATTTGCGCCAGGGTGCTATGACCATCTCGGAGTATGTTGTCCGTTACACCAGTTTGGCTAGACATGCCTCAGCCTTGATTTCTACTGTTCGCGAGAAGGTTCGCCGGTTCATTGAGGGGTTTATTTCTAGTATCAGGACCAGCATGGCCCATAAGTTGGAGATGGATATTTCATATCAGTAGGTGGTGAACATCGCTAGGAGGATAAAGGGTATGCATGCTAGAGAGAGATAGATGGAAGGCAAGGTCATGAGAAAGAGAGCAGACGAGATCAGGAGGGAGAGTTTGAGGAGGTGAGGAGTCCTCATAGACCGAGGAGATATACAGGTCCTTATTTTGGAGGCAGGGTGCATCATGGTAGAGGTTTTGCGGGTCAGCCAGTTCAGTTCGCGCTTCAGACTCAGAATGGTGACTCAGGTGTTCATGGGTCTCGGGGTACCCGTACCGCACAGTTCTCACTGCCTCGTTATCATAGAGGGTGATTTGAGTGTGGAGATACTAGCCACATGGTGAGAGATTGTCCCAGACTATGGACCGATGTGTCACGACGAGGTATTCAAGCAGGTAGAGGGCGCCCAAGAGGGGGAGGCCCAACTTGTTGATGTGTTTCATATGGTAGGCTTAAAGCCGGTACTCCAGTTAAATTTCATTCAGGTACGGATCTATTATTGAGGGGTACTATCTGTAGTTCATCACGGTTCTAATTATCGGGGCGAGTTTCCTTGTTTGTTGTTCCATTTATGGGAGCGCTTCATGATTTGCACTCTGTCTATGTGATTATCCTGTTGGGAGGTTCTATGAGTGATAGTCGTGTCTATCATCTGTTTCTAGTTGTTATCGAGAGTTATGAGGCTAGTAGTAAATTCATGTTGTCTATTTCGGTAGGTTTGATGTGATCACTGAGTATTCTTAGTTACGAGCTATGATTTCTATGCTCACCGATGTGGGAGCCAACCTGTGTTGTAATTTGTAGATGGAATTGATCTAGTGAGAGTCTCTAGATGGGTTGATGTGTGCCCTTCTTATGATTCAGTGTTGAGGGCGGGACCCTCGTGATTTCAGGTAATTTGATATGTTAAGACTGGGCTGTGTACTGCGGTGAGAGTTATATTAGTATAAGATCCTTGTGAGTCTTTTATATGCATTCATTCTTTCTTGTTAGATGTTTTTGTCGATTTGTGTTTTAGGAGAATTTGTGCTAGTTTGATTTGTTGTTAGTTCCCTTATGTTTTTCCTGTCTCATATTTAGTCAGTTTCGTTCTATGCTTCTTGAGTTTAGCTTGTGGGATGTGTACCCGTTGGTGTTGGCTGAGATTTGGTTAATCGGGTGTTTATTATGCGGTTTTCATGGTTATTGTATCAACGCCGGTTTTGTGGAGGTTTGAAAAGAGTTCCTGTTGAATATGGCTTATGGCCAGTACAGATTTGATCTCAGGCGAGTATTACTATCAGAAATGTTATTGTGGGCCTATGTGTGATGTGCCAAGTTGTGTGGCTGTATCTTGTGTGTGTTGACTTGTATTGAAATAGTTGGTTGAGACTGATACCGGATATGGATTTAGGATTGGATCTTTTAGAAATGGATGGAAGGTGAGAAGTTCTGGCTTAAAGGCCTATTGGTATTGCTAGAAAGGTTAAATTTTAGTTGAAATGGTGTCATTAAGCTGAAGTGGATTGGGGTGACGTGGGATCACCCGCGGGTGTATGTTGGAAGTGCGCACTCAGTGACTTGAAGACTTCAGGTAAGTTCTCTATGCTCGTTCGAGGACGAACAAATGTTTAAGTGTGGGAGGATGTAACGACCCGACCGATCATTTTTGTAGTTTACACCCCGTTTCCCCATTAACTTCTTCCCATAAGTTCATTTATGCTATTTTGATTTGTCGGGACATTCGGTGTTGAGCATCGGAGAGTTTTGGGGCACGTAGTCCCTAAATGAGAGCTTAAGTGTTGAAAAGTGGCCCGTAGTCAGAACAGTGTGAAAACGACCTCGGAATGGAAATCTGATGGTTCCATTAGTTCCGTTAGGTGATTTCGGGGTTGGGAGCGTGTTCGGAATGTGTTTTGGAGGTCCGTAACTAATTTAGACTTGAAATGCGAAGTTTGAATTTTTGAAGTTTCCGGTCCGATAGTGTGTTTTTTATTCGGGGGTCGGATTTGAATTTCAGAAGTTTTTGTAGCTCCGTCATGTCATTTGGGATGTGTGTGCAAAATTTCAGGTCATTCGGGCGAGATTTGGTTAGGTTTTTGATCGAAAGTGTGTTTGGTTGGAATTTGAAGTTCTTAGGCTTCAATCTTAGCTTAATTCATATTTCCGGCGTTGTTTTAGGTGATTTGAGGATTGGTACAAGTTTGAATTATGGGATATGTTCGTAGGCTTGGTTGAGGTCCCGGGGGCCTCGGGTGTGTTTCGGGTGCTCAACGGGTCATTTCCTCCTATTTTTGAACTGTTGTTGCTGCTGCTGGTACTCCTTCTTCGCTTTCGCGATTGGGCCATCGCGTTCGCGAAGGCTTATCTTGGCAACCTAGAAATATCTTCTTCGCGTTCGCTTTTAAAGCCTCGCATTCGCGATGCTCTGTCTCTCCCTTCAACGCGTTCGCGTATACCTTCCCGCATTCGCGTAGTTGTACTGCCTAACCCTTCGCGTTCGCGTATACCTTCTCGCGTTCGCGTAGGGCAGTCCTTGGGCCTCCAAATTCTTCTTCTTCGCGTTCGCGTATGCTCTGTCGCGTTCGCGATGAGTAATTGAATACCTTCACTTTTCCTTCTTCGCGAACGCGATACTTCTTCCGCGTTCGCAATGATCAATTTTCTAGGCAGACAGATTTAATTCTAATTTCGAGGGTTTCACCATTTTTATCACATTTTGACATCTAGAGCTCGGTTCTTGGCAATTTTTGAAGGGATTTTCACCTGGGCAATTTGGATAAGTACTTCTCACTCGATTTAGACTAATTTCCATGAGTCTCCTCTTAATTTCATCCTTTAATTATAGTTTTCTTAATGAAAAATAGGTAAAACTTCATAGACCGAATTATTGAGTTTTGAGGGGGTATTTGACCTCCGATTTGAGAGATTTTTATATGATTAGACTCGTGAGAGTATGAGGGTTCCAAATATGTGAAAATTATCCGATTCCAGGACGTTGGCCTGAGGGGCATTTTTGTCATTTTGCCTAATTTCGCGCTTTAGCTTTGAATTAAATAGCAGAATCAGCTGCTTGAGATGTTATTTACAATGTGTGATTTAATTGAATAGATTTGGGCCTTTTGGAGTCGAGTACTCGTGGCAAGAACGTGGTTGCTAGTTGATTTTAGCCGGTTCGAGGTAAGTATCTTGCCTAACCTTGTGTGGGGGACTCCCCCTTAGGATTTGAGTCTTCTTTGCTGATTGTATTCCTTTTACGCGAGGTGACGAGTGCGTGCTCAGATTTATTTATGTAAAATTGTCCCTTTTAGGCTCTTAGATCCTTGTAATCACCAAACATGAAGTTATTTTCTTGATACGATTGAGTTCCATGTTATTAGTTCGCCTCTAAATGATTTACTTGGAATTTATTGCCCTTTCTGGTTATTCTTGATGCCTAATTGATTTTTACTTGTGTAACGATGGACATTTACCCCTTTATAGTCATATTGTCATTCTTAACTGCTTGTCCTTACTTGGTAAGTATCATCTCTATCTCTCATGTAAATAATTGGCCTTAATTGGAAAGAAGTTAGATATCCTATGTTTAGTTGATATTTTTCCTTGATTGTAATTATTTGATCCATGTTAGCTTCCTTGTTGTTGAACTAAATATTTTGGAGTCATTGTTTCATATTATTTCTTCCTTGTTGACTTGTTCTTATTGCGCTTAGTATTCCCTGTATCGGTTATTCCTTGTGAGTTAGTTGTATTGTCTTTTGGTGAATAGAATTTCTTGAGTTGATTCTCTTGCTTTGTTCCTGTGTACATTGTCATTATTGTGTTGTACTTGAGATTGTGATGCACGAGGTTTCTGCCGTGCGGTTGTTGAGATTGTGATGCACGAGATCTTTGCCGTGCGGCTGTTGCTACTGTGATGCACGAGGTTTCTGTCGTGCGGTTGTTGTTGAAGGGTTGCACGAGGTCTTTGCCGTGCCATTGTTGTTGTTGATGTTTTTGCACATGCGGCGTAATAAGGCGGACATGTGATATGCTTATATGTGGGTTGCGCATGTGGCGGAATAAGGTGTGACATTGTTATGCGCGTGTGGCGAAATAAGACGGTGCCTATTATATTATTTTTTATTGCACACAAGGCGAAATAAGGGGGGACTATGTCAGGGATTGATTGTGTAGAGTTGTGACGGCCTGTTGAGGCATTTCCTGTTTGCTTTGTATTGTGATTTGGGGTTGTTTACCTATATGAGCATTACCGCTTGGGAGTTGTGAGGAACTTCGTACGTGCGGTCCGTTCTCCTTTTCATGTTACTAGTTGGTATAATATTCTTGTGAAAACACTTGCACAAGCCTACACGTAGTTGGACACGCCTATTGGAGGTGAATTCCTCCTCATTTTTCTAAGGGTAGAGGTACGCCCTCGTTTATCCATTATATTTGCGAAAGTGACCCTAGTTGGCCAGTAGTTGTCAGCATGACATGAGATTTATGGGCACAGGATGCCAATTGTTAAATTTTTAGATGCTAATATGAGTTGTAGTTGTCCGAGACTTGGTGAACTTGTGGAAAGAGTTGAATAAGACCTTTTGGGAACATCACTGTAGGAGATGTAAACTGAGTACCTCTTTCTAAGATGATAGAAACTGGAATACCATGCAAACGGACAATCTCCCTGATATAAATCTCCGCCAACCACTCCGATAAATAAGTGGTACACACGGGAAGGAAATGAGAAGACTTGGTCAGCCGATCCATAATGACCCAAATAGAATCAAACTTCTTCACGGTCCGTGGGAGTCCAGATATGAAGTCCATGATGATACACTCCCACTTCCACTCTGGGATCTCTATCTGCTGAAGCAACCTACGCGGACGCTGGTGCTCATACTTCACCTGCTGGCAGTTGAGGCATCTAGACACATAGTCAACTATATCCTTCTTCATCTGCCTCCACCAATAGTGATGCCTCAAGTCCTGATACATCTTTGCGGCACCCGAATGGATGGAATACCGCAAACTATGGGCCTCTGCTAGAATCAATTCTCTAAGACCATCAATATTGGGCACGCAAATCCAGCCATGCATCCTCAATACTCCATCATCCCCGATGGTCACATCTCTGGCATCCCCATACTGGACCCTCTCCTGAAGGACAAGCAAATGAGAGTCGTCATACTGCCGCTCCCTGATACAATCAAATAGGGAAGACCGAGAAACCACACAGGCTAGAACCCGACTGGGCTCCGAAATGTCCAATCTCACGAACTAGCTGTCTAAGGCCTGAACATCCATTGCCATAGGTCTCTCTGAGGCTGGTAAATATGCCAAACTCTCGAAACTCTCCGGTCGACGACTCAAGGCATCGGCTACCATATTGGCCTTGCCCGGGGGATAAAGAATAGTAATATAATCCTTTAACAACTTTAACCATAGGTCCTTCTGCTTAAGCAAGTGCTGCAAACTCCGATGGTCAGTATAGATCTCACAAAGCACCCCGTACAAATAATGACGCTAGATCTTCAAGGCATGAAAAATAGCAGCTAACTCAAGGTCATGGACAGGGTAGTTCTTTTCATGTACCTTCAACTGTCTGGACGCATAGGCAATCACCCTATCGTCCTGCATCAACACCACTCCAAGTCCAACCCATAAGGCATCACAATAAATTGTATAAGACCCTGAACTGGTAGGCAGCATCAAGATTGGGGCTGAAGTCAAAGCTGTCTTAAGCTTTTGGAAGCTCGCCTCACACTCCTCTGTCCACTAAAATGGGGCACCCTTTTGGGTCAATCTAGTCATAGGGGCCGCAATCGATCAAAACCCCTCCACAAAGCGACGGTAATAACCCACCAAGCCCAGGAAACTGCGAATCTCTATAGCTGAGGAGGGCCTGGGCCAACTCTGCATGGCCTCCACCTTCCTCGGATCCACCCGAATGCCCTCACTCGATACCATGTGGCCTAGGAATGCAACGAAACTCAACCAGACCTCACATTTTGAGAACTTTGCATATAATTTCTTCCCTCTCAGGGTCTGAAGCACTGTCCTTAGGTGCTGCTCATGATCTTCCCGACTCCGGAAATATACCAGAATGTCATCAATAAAAATAATAACGAATGAGTCAAGATATGGCCTGAATACACTATGTATAAAATGTATAAAAGTTGTTGGGGCATTGGTCAGCCCAAATGACATAACAAGGAACTCGTAATGACCATACCGAGTCCTGAAGGTAGTATTCGGGATCTCTGGCTCCCGAATCTTCAGGTGATGGTAACCTGAGAGCAAATCAATCTTGGAAAACACATGTGCGCCCTGAAGCTGGTCAAATAGATCATTAATACGAGGTAAAGGATAATGATTCTTCACTGTAACTTTGTTCAACTGGCGATAATCAATGCACATACGCATAGAACCATCCTTCTTCTTTACAAACAATACAGGAGCACCCCACGGTGAAACATGGGTCGAATAAAACCCTTACCCAGCAATTCCTACAATTGATCCTTCAACTCCTTCAACTCAGAAGGAGCCATGCGATACAGAGGAATGGAAATGGGATGAGTGCCCGACAACAGATCAATGCCAAAATCAATGTCTCTATCGGGCGGCATGCCCGGAAGATCAGCTGGAAACACGTCGGGGAAATCCCATACCACCAGGATTGAATCAACAGAAGGGGCATCAACACTGAGATCTCTCACATAAGCTAAATACGCGGCACACCCCTTCTCAACCATACGATGAGCTTTAAGAAAAGAGATAACTCTACTAGGAGTGTGATCTAAAGTACCACTCCACTCAATACACGGAATACCTGGCATAACCAGCGCCACGGTCTCGGCGTGACAATCAAGAATAGCAAAATGGGCCGACAACCAGTCCATGCCCAAAAGAATGTCAAAATCCACGGTACCGAGTAACAATAAGTCCGCTCTGGTCTCAAAACCATGAATAGTAACCAAACATGACCGATGAACGTGGTCCAAAACAAGAGAATCTCCCACAGGAGTAGAAACATAAACGGGGGCACTCAAAGAATTCTGGGGCATACCCAAATGCGGAGTAAAGTAAGAAGACACATAAGAATATGTAGAACCTAAATCAAATAGAATCGATACACTTCTATAAAAACAATGACAATACCTGTGATGACAGAATCAGAGGCAACAATCTCGGTACGGGTAGGTGGGGTAGCAACTGCGGTTGCAACTAAAGCCTGAGAACTCTGCGGGGCGCGCTGTGGCCGAGAAATCTGTGGAGGTGCACCCTTCCCAAGTCTAGGGAAATACTTACCACATGGCATATGTCACCACACTCAAAGCAGCCTTGTGACTGGCATGGCAGTGGAAACTGTGCGGTACGGGTACTCTGAGACCCCTGAACACCTGAAACTCTGTGGGAACTCTGAGATGCAGACTGAGCTGTCTAACCCACAAAACCTCTACCATGACGCACCCTACCATCAAAATAAGGACCAGTATATCTCCCCACTCCACGAGGTCTACTCTCCCTCCTGACCTCGTCTGTCCTCTCTCTCCTAGACCCACATGTCCTCTACTCGGCGAGAGGTCCTCACCATCCGCTGAACTGGGACCACAGGTTGTATCGCCATGATACCTGGAACCTAACCAATGGAAGCTCGCTGCTTTGGAGTGGGGGCGGTGGAATTCTAGGTCCCTCCTTCGATCTGTGAAGTAGTCGGTACAACCTGAATCAATCCGGCCTGAATCAATGTACCAAACATGCTCAGAAACTGTGCCAAAGTCTCCTGAAGGGCTAGAGTAGTAGTAGTTGTAGGCGCGTCAGGTGCCTGAACTTCGGCTAGATCTATTGGTGATACCTCGGCGGCAGCTTGCGCAGGTGCTCTGGTTGCACCACATGCGCGTCCTCGACCTCTACCCGGGCCCCGGCCTCTGACAGCGGCAGTAGGGGGCGCGGGTGCCTGGTCCTCTCATGTAGCACGTGTCCTTACCATCTCTGAGAGAATAGAAGTAAAAGTTTAGAATTGATGTCAAAATATCGCACGACAAGGAATTCAAAAAAAAGAAGATTTTTCCTAAATAGTTACATAGCCGCTCA
Source organism: Nicotiana glauca (assembly GCA_026770625.1). Lineage (NCBI taxonomy): Eukaryota > Viridiplantae > Streptophyta > Magnoliopsida > Solanales > Solanaceae > Nicotiana > Nicotiana glauca. The sequence goes on from MU753696.1 coordinate 45,442, forward strand.
TAGATAAATACAGATGTCTCTGTACCGATCAGCGAGACTCTAATAAACCAGCCTGTGTTCCGTGACTCCTATGAACCCAGAGCTCTGATACCAACTTTTCACAACCCCAGTTCACCCTCCATGAACATGTCATGATGGCACCTAGTTCCTACGACTAGGTAAGCCTAACAATGAAAAAATTTAGCAACTTAACGTGCGGAATGAATATTTTAAAGCTAAATATATTTAAATAATAACTGCAAATAAGGCCGCTAAGCCTAAACAACTCAAAGAGATGCAGAAGTCTACAACTCAATCCCAAAACCCGAAAACTCAGGGGAACCACAGGATAACGGGAACATAGTACACTGCTCTAACTCCAGAATATCTAAACAACTGGGAGGAAAGGAATAAACTAAATACTAAAGCTGGAACAGAATAGAGACTCCTGGTCTGCGGACGCGGAAGATATACCTCGAAGTCTCGGTGTATCTCCTCGCCTCAAGGATAGTGCACCTGAGTAGAGGTACCTGAAAAATCTGCTCATGAAAAACATGCGCAGGAAGGGCATGAGTACACCACAGCGGTACTCAGTAAGTGCCAAGCCTAACCTCGGTTGGGTAGTGACGAGGAAGGTCAGGGCCCTACTGAGACAAAATATAATAATAATAATAATAATAATAATTAACAGTATAATAATCTGACAAAAATAATAAATACTACAGTGAAATAAGGTAGGTCAACGAGGCAATAACAACTACAAAGACAGAGTAAACACAGTTCAATATCAATGATACCAATGAGGGTCTCCCAAGATACCATCTTGTAGCCCTTTCCTCAACTGTCCAGTGGATCTCCCGGGATACCGTCCCGTAGTCCAACTCATGTACCATTATGCAGGGGGGGATCTATCGGGAATCTAACCCGCAGTCCCAAAGTAAAAAGTGCAGGGGGATCTATCGGGAATCTAACCCGCAGTCCCAAAGTAAAAGTGCAGGGGGATCTATCGGGAATCGAACCCACAGTCCCAAAGTAAACAAACAAGGGGGGATCTATAAGGAATCGAACCCGCAGTCCCAATGTAAATGCGCAACCACAGTCAGAAACAAATCAAGGAATGAAGGACAAAAACAAACAACAGATAGAACTAGCGTAGCATGCTTCATGTAGTGCAGTCAAAACAACTTAATCAATTAGACAGTCAAATCAGCTAAACATGCTTTTACTAATCTAGCACAAGTTATAATTTCAAACAGAATAAAGCAAATAAGAATAAAAACTAAATTTCCATGGCTTAAATAAAAATCGGGATTTCATCAATCGGCTCAAGTATACGCTTATCACCTCACGCACAAGGCACTCAAATATCATGTAAAATCCTAAGGGGAAAGGTCCCCCACACAAGGTTAGACAAGCCACTTACCTCGAACCGGCTCAATATCACTAGAAACCGCGCCTTTGCCATGAGTATCCAACTCCAAATGGTCCAAATCTATTCATTACGCATCATAAATAATATAGCAAACAACTAATTCCACTATTAAATTTGAAGCTAGGGCGCAAAAATAGGTAAAATGACCAAAATACCCCTCTAGCCAATGTCTCGGAATTGAATAATTTTCACGTTTTCAGAACCCTCGTACTCTCACAAGTCTAACCATATAAAAATCTCCCAAATTGGAAGTCAAATTCCCCCTCAAAACCCAATAGTTTGGTCTATGAACTTTCACCCAATTTTCATTCAAAAATCCGAAATTTAAAGATGAAATCGCGATTAGATTAGTGGGTATTAAGCATAAAAGAGTAAAGAATCATTACCCAATCGTTGCTCTTGAAAACCCCTCGAAATTTCTCCCAAATCCAAGCTCTCTAGCTTGAGTTTTGTTAAAAATGGAAAAAAAACCCTCGTTTTTGAATGTTAAGTACTGTTCAGGAGTTTAAAGCATCGCGAACGCAGAGGGTTACTCGCGTTCACGAAGAAGAAACTATTAGCTGGCCAATATTCCCTTCGCGATCGCGAAGGGAGGAGTGCGAACGCGAAGGCCTGGGGTCTTAACCTATGCGAACTCAATGCAAGGGAACGCGAACGCATTGAAGGAAAAATGAAAGGGCCAGAAATTGCCTTATGCGAACGCGAAGTTGCACATGCGAACGTGATGGGGAAGATGCTGAAGCAATGCGAACGGGGGCGTATAAGGAAAATTGGCCCCCTCCAGGATTACACTACACCAACGCATGAGAGGGGGCCGTGAACGCGAAGGAGGAGTAAAACAAACTACGTGAACGCGATCGAGGCTCTGCGAACGCGAAGAAGGAAATCAAACCTGCAACAGTTGGGAATTTTTCTGCAATTTTTCAAACACTAAAATGCCCTGTTGAGCATCCGAAACACACCCGAGGCCCCCGGGACCTCAGCAAAACATACAGACATATTTCATAACATCATTCAAACTTATTCCAATCCTTAAACCACCTAAAACAATGCCGGAAACACGAATTAATCAAAGATTCAAGCCTAGAACTTCAAATTCCAACAAAACACACTTTCGATCAAAAACCAAACCAAAACACGTCCGATTGACCTGAAATTTTGGACACACATCCCAAATGACATGACGGAGCTACTACAACTTCTAAAATTCCATTCCGACCCTCAGATCAAAAACTCACTATCGGACCGGAAACTTCAAAAATTCAAACTTCGGTATTTCAAGCCTAAATGAGCTACGAACCTCCAAAATACATTCTGAATACTCTCCCAACCCCTAAATCACCTAATGGAGCTAACGAAACCATCGGATTTGCATTCTGAGATCGTCTTCACACTGTTCCGATTACGGACCATCTTTCAACTCTTAAGCTCTTATTTAGGGACTAAGTGGCCCAAAACACTCTGAATCCTAACACCGAACGTCCCGACAAACCAAGATAGCAGAAATAAACTTAGGGGAAGCAGTTAATGGGGAATCGGGGCATAAATTCCAAAAACGACCGGCCGGATCGTTACAGACATGTATCGACTGAAACTCTAGATAATGATGATTATACTAATGAGCATATGGCGACCGTGTAGATAAATTCATAGGCAAGAAACTTATTACAATGCTATAAATGGAGAAAAATTTGAGAAAATATCAAGTTGTGGCACAATAAAAGAAATATTGGATATACTTGAAGTTACGTATGCAGGTACCGATAAAGTAAAAGATACAAGGATAAACCTTTCGATTCGTGATTATTAGCTGTTTCAAATGAAGGATGATGAATCCATTGAAGATATATTTTGACTATTTGGTAAAATAGTTAGAGATCTAAGATCCTTTGGAATACCATATTCAAGTGGTAAACAAGTATGAAAAATTCTATAAAGTTTCTTTATGGCAACCAAAAGTTCTTGCTCATGAATACGGAGATCTCGACTAATTATCATATGAGAAACTTCGTGGAGACCTTATATCCTTTGAGAAAACCCATATCAAAAAGCATGGACATAAAGAGAAGAAAAAGATTGTTGCTTCTAAATTAACTATTGATGAGTCTGAAAGTGAACACGAAGAAGAAGGAGACAAACATCAAGATGATATTGCACTATTTTCTAGAGTTGTCTCTAACACGACGTGAAGAAGCAAGAATAATAGAAGAGGAAAATCAAGTTCAAGAAAAGGTAACAAAATAAGTGAGCAGAAAAATAATGATAGAAAATACTACGAATGCGGAAATTATGATAACATCCAAGCCAACTGTCCACAACTAAA
>MU753696.1:56823-77424 GCA_026770625.1 Nicotiana glauca
CTTGTACTTTTATCAAGAAGGTCCAGGAGAAGGAAATCATCAAATTCATCTAGGATCACATAATATATCGACTTGGGATAGTAGCCGAGGTTGTTTGCGACAACAAAAATAATTCGCCGGCAGGAAAGTTAGTTTTTCGAAAACCACGAGATTAAGAAGATATTGTCTACACCTTACCACCGTAGTAGGGACAAACGAGCAGAATCGGCGAACAAAACTATACTCCAAAACCTAGAGAAGAGATTGACGGATTCAAAGGACAATGGAAGGAAATCTTGCTCGAAGTCTTGTGAGCGTACTATACGACTTCGAAGTCGAGCACCCGGGCGACCCTGTTCTCTCTAGTCTATGGTGATGAAGCCTTGATACCAGTCGAGGTAGAAGAGCCGAGCCTCAGGTTCCAGTATGGTATCGAAACGTCGAACACCGAGGCCATAGCCAACAGCCTGGAGTTATTGGACAAAAGGCGGGAAGCTCCCTTGGTTTGGTTGGCCATCCAGAAGCAGCGAGTAAGGAGGTACTACAATCGAAGAGCCAACCTTCGATATTATTCAAGTTAGGGACTTGGCATTAAAAAAAGTAACGCTGCACACCAGGAACCCAAACAACGGGAAACATGGCCCAAATGGGGAAGGACTATATAAAGTTGCCGGAATAACCGGCAAACGCTTGTTTAAACTTGAATAGGGGAACGATGTACAACTACCAAACAAGTGGAACATGGCACGCTTAAATAGGTACTACATCTAAGATACAGACTCAAATGCCTTTTTTAATTTTGTTATATTACGGACTAATTAATGCAGGTACTCGACCAAGGGTAAACTTGACTATTAGGTCTGAAAGCACGTGTTGTACTCTTTTTCTCTTGAACCGATATGGTCCCGAAGTGGTTTTTTCGGCAATATGTTTAACGAGCAAACAGTAAATGGTGCTACCTTATTGAAGACCGTCTTTAAATTGGGATTAACGATCATTTGCACCAAACCAACAATATCCGAGCCCTCACAAGTTCGGCCTCAAATACTGGGGGCTATTACCCCTAGATTAAGATCTTTAGAAAGGGGAAACTTTATATGTCAAAAGCCAAGGCTTGGTGGTTAGAATTCACTGTAAGGTTCAAATGGTCAAACATACCGTGCTCAGGTAGCCCACTCTAGCCAAGGTATACCATGGTACAAGGCTTATGCACCACCGATTATGTACCCTACATATTTCGCTTCGTCAATGCTTCACAACAGATTCGATATCCTAAACCCCATAGGCTACCTCGACTCAAGGACTATCATCCAATAAAGAAATTGGAAGGCCCGTGCTATTGAATCCTGGAGGCACCAAGTGCCTGAATATGGAAGGCTACGACCACCCCAAAATGGCTCGGAGATGTCCAAAGTTCGTACTCAAAAAGTAAGGACTTTATATATAATTAAAACCTATTAAAGGCTTACCCTCGACAAAAACATCGTCATACATGACTAACACTCTTAAGCATCTTAAAGGCTTTCAATTTTATCGGATGGTTAAATGCCACAAGTAATCCAGAGTTTCCCTCTAAAATGAGCCCCATTCATATCCCCAAAAGATTGGATACTCTAAAATACATTTAATTCTATGCTAAGGCATTAAGGAACGATAAATAAATGAAAGATTGCAAGTAGATACTAAAAAGTAAAAATATGGTATTGTCTAAGGGAAAATTTCATATATATTTCAAAAAATATTTACAAAGGCATGATAAAACAACCTCAATTAACAAGAAAGAAAAAAATATAAAATGAAAACAAACCGAACTAAGGCATCTACGCTTGATCTTCACTGGAGCTCGACTTAGCACTAGAACCTTCGGAGCCTTCAAAACCTTCGAGCTCATAGAGTCCCTTTTCCTCGGCCTCGAGCCGCTTGTTTGTTCGATCTCGGTCGACAGGTCAAAACATCAGGCGTGAATCCCCTCATGGGCCTCCCTACAAGATAACCATTTTACATATTCAAGCTTTGTCTTTATGTGAGCCTCGGCTATCTCTACATCAGCCTTACACTAGACCAGTAATTCCTCGACTTCCTAGGAATCAATCGAAGTTGCCTTCAATTTGGACTTCAACGTAGTATATTCCTGGCCAAGGGCATCCTGATCCGTGACTGCTGAATTCAATTTTGCCCATAGTTCGTCATTTAGCCATCACCACTTGTCTTCCTTGTCTTTTTCCACCCAAAGTTGGTCCATGACCGATGCTAGCTCCTCTTTTGCAGCCTCTTTTTCGAAGCCAGAAGGTCTATTCTTCCCTTTAGTACCTCGACTGCAGTCTTGACCTCATCCATCTTGGCCTGAAGCTAGCCGATCAAGTCTATATTCTCTTGGACTTGCGATGTTACGTCGTTAGTCATCACGAGTAGCTTCTCGTTTATAGCCGAAAAGATCCTTACCTTCTCAGCCAGATCAGCATGCTCCTGTTGTAAAAATTCGGTTGGTCGTTTTGCGTGTATTATCCCCGATCATGCGTTAACTGCTTTGCTCTTATCTATATCAGCTTATGTGACTTACTGGGATGTTTTGTTTTGATTTTTGGAGTATTTTGGGTCATTTAGTCCCTAAATGGAAGCTTAAGTCTTAGGATTTTTTACCGTAGTTGGAACTATGTGAAGACAACTTCGAAATGGAGTTTTGTCTTCTGCTAGCTCAGTTAGGAAATTTTAGACTTAGTGACGTGTCCGGATTGTATTTTGGAGGTCTGTATCTTATTTAGGCTTGAAATGACGAAAGTTGAATTTTTGGAGATTTTGACTGGTAGTGGACTTTTTGATATTGGTATCAAATTCCTATTCCGGAAGTTAGAGTAGGTCCGTAATGATGAATATGACTTTTGTGAAAAGTTTAAGGTCAATTAGACGTTTTTTGATAAGTTTTGGCATCGGTTGTAGAAAATTGAAGTTTCAAGTTCTTTAAGTTTGAATTGGAGAGTGATTTGTGATTTAGCGTTGTTTGATGTGATTTGAAGGCTTGACTAAGTTTGTATGGTATTTTAGGACTTGCTATTATATTAGGTTGAGGTCTCGGGGGCCGCCAGTAAGTTTTGGGTGCTTAACGGAACATTTGGAGTTGTGTTGGATAGATTGAATTTTGCTGCACCTGGTTTAATCGCACCTGCGCACTTTGGGCCGTAGTTGTGGCATTGTATAAGTGGCCTTGAAGATGTAGAAGCGAATCTAGGCCTGCTCAGCTGGGACCGCATGTGCAGTGAGAGTTTCATAGAAGCGGACTCGTAGGAGCAGAGGATCGCAGAAGCGGGCGCGCAGGTGTGGCCCTTGATTGTAGAAGCGAATTTTGTGGACTTAAGTGATATCCGCACCTACGATGGTCTTTCTTTAGATGCTGGATCGCAGATGTGTTGGACCCCTTGCAGAAGCAAGATCGTTGGGCAGGAAAATGGCCAAGTCAAGGGTTTTGTCCCATTTTTAATTATGGGATTTTGGGAACTTGGATTTGGGCGATATAATGAGAGATTTTCAGAGGAAATTTTGCATAATGATTCCTAACTCCTAAATGGTTATATTTCACTAATATGTGGTTTGTTTCTTCATTAATTAAGAAATTTCGGTTGAAAAATTGGGAAAAATGGGAAGAAGTTCGTCTTCAAATAAGATTTTGGGTTTTGATTGAGATTTTGACATTGGATTTGGCTTATTTTGGTATGAATGAATTCATGAGTGAATGGGTGTTCGTATTTTGTGACATTTACCCAATTTCGAGATGTGGGCCAGGGGAGACTTTTTGGGAGATTTCCTAATTTATTGCTTTAGCTTTGATTTCATTAACTAGATTAGTTTATATAGTTATATTTATGATATGTAATTGATTTGGGCTAGATTTGGGCCATTCAGAGCCAAATATTCATGAAGAAGGCATTGTTACCAATTGATTGAGCTTGGTTCGAGTTTAGTGGCTTGCCTAACCTTGTGTTGGGAAACTTCCATTAGGATTTGGTACTATTTTGATATGTAAGTGCCGTATACATAAAATGACGAGTGTGTACACAAGCTATTATTGTAAAACCCCATTTTTCACTGAATAATAATATGTTTCACTTTATTTAAGTTATACTAGCATGTGCAATTATCCTGTTTAGCCTAGAATAGCTTGTCTATGTGCCTTAAATGCTTATCTGAACTTTGTGGATCATGCTTAGTGAAATTTCCCGCTTCTTCTTTGACCAGCACCCCATGCTGCCTGTGACAGTACAATGACAAATTTTTCATCTTTTGCTTATTTTTTACTTTATTCTTGTTCTTTCACCCCATATTGCCTCTGGATGATTCCTACATATAAAAATATCATGAATAAGTTAAATACGGGTAAAACATGAGTGTGTATATATATATATATACACACACACACACACACATTCACACTTAGACTCTTGCTCGTCCTCGAGCAATGGGACTATCAGCGACACACACATCTCAACTAGAGAGGAGAACTTGACTATGATCGATGCCGGCAATCAAGCATGAACATACAAATTTCACATTCTTCTCATTTTAACCATTCCCAAGTGTAACCATTTCAATTCAATCAAGTCAAACAACATATCGGTAACCACCCCTACCTCAAGAGTCGACTCGTTACCACTAAGCACCCTCAACTCGTGCACTCACCAAGCAACAGAAGTTTACAACATTACCTATCCTTCATAAGATCATGTGGCCTCACCAACAAACAAAAGAGTGCATATAGAATAGTCCACACATAAGTATGCCTTTGAACATAATTTATGGATATCACAAAATTAAACAAAATTCGCTCACTCAAATAAAGAATTTCATGTGCATCCCGTGGTGGCATAAGCTTGCCTATAGTGCACATATATACTAATCTAGGCTAGCCAAATCTAGGATCAATTAGGACTTTATGGTTGTAATGTAGGCTAAGGGACGGGGAGGATACATTTAAGAATAGTGACTAACCCTCCAAAACACTTTAATAAACTACACTCACAAATCGAGCACATATTCTTGTCAACCAATTCTTTCGCCAAAAACCATATACAACATAGCCCATTTTTTCAACTAAGCACTTATATACTCTCACTAGCATGAATTAGTATGATTAGGAGGTGTGTGTTTTAACATTATTTGAACTATTTTTTTTCTCTTGCAACTTTTTTTCTTCTTTTTATCCCTTTTTTTTCCACACACCCTCCATACATTAAAGTTCATCAGCTGGTGACATTTTTTCACAAATTTAGTACACCCTAAGGGCCCTTTATGGTTTCACTCGAAAGCTAATTTCCAATCTGTACCTTACTTCTTTTAGCGACTAAATATCTTAGGAGGTAAAGGTTCAACAATCTCAAATTAAGAACAAAATAGGGGTACGACTTGTAATGTGGGTGCCACAGTCTATAGGCTCAAAGGGCTAGCAATGGAAAATTTTATCTTTAAGTGACAAGCACATCTATGGTCACGCAAGAAACACCTATTTCATCTCCTAGACTAGCACATTTTAATGATTCCACTTCGATTAACACACGGGGCAAGTTTTAGACTGCACAGGATAGCACAGAAAATCACAAATCCTCACACACACATTGCACATGACTCAATCAAGATTCTGTTCAACTCTCAAGTCAAGCAAGTATATATAATTGAGAAATTTTAAGCAATATTACACTATGTGGCATGCAAGTCAAACAGCTGAGAAAAGACGTCACAAAGTAGGTTATTATTTAACTCAGGCATCACAATTCAAATAAAATTTACGGGAACATATAGCACATGCCATAGCCTATTGTGCCAGCACCAAACACGTCAACAGGCACCTCAGAGCAACTCAGCCTCTTCCTATCCTACTCCTAAAAAAATAAAGTGCACGGTTCGAGCTACACCTTTGGAAAAGAACCGGTGCCCAAAGAAAAATCAATGAATCCTACCTAACTATCGTTAAAAAATATCTCTTTGGTGTTTTTAATTGGACTTTAATCCCTCGAGAAGAATGTTCAAAAGAGCCATCCTCGAAAAAATTACGAGCTTTTTATGATTTTGTTTTTGTGTTTTTTCTTTATAAAAATAGACTAGGTAAAAAAAAATATTATTTTTATTAGTGTTTACCTAGTCTAGTTTTAAAGAGACAAAGTACCAAAAATACCAAAAAAATCATTAAAAGCTCGTACTTTTTCCGACGATGGATCTTTTGAACATTCTTCTTAAGGGATTAAAATTAAATTAGAAACACCACAAAGATTTTTTTTTTAAGGATAGTTAGGTAGGATTCCTTGGTTTTTCTTTCGGCGCCGGTTCTTTTTTAAAAGTATAGCTCGAGTCGGGTACTTTAGAATGTACGGGAAGACATAGAGCATGTCATATCTTAATGTTCCAGCACCAACAACATCAATAGTCACCTCAGAGTAACTCAGTTTCTTCCTATTCTACTCCTAAAAAAATAAAGTTCCCGGTTCCAGCTACACAATCGGCCCAAAGAAAACCCAAGGAATCCTACCTAACTATCCTTAAAAAAAATCTCTTTGGTATTTTTAATTGGACTTTAATCCCTCAAAAAGAATGTTCAAAAGATCCATCATCGGGAAAAGTATGAGCTTTTTATGATTTTTGGTATTTTTTGTATTTTTTCTTTCTAAAACTAGACTAGGTAAAAACTAATAAAAAGAAACAAATTGATACAATTTATACAATGTACATCCGAAGAAGTAGTTCTCTCACCCCACACTTAGCATGTGCATAGTCCCCGACGCACATAAAAATGTAAATCAATGTAGGGTGAAAAGAAAACTCTCTGGTAGTCGGAGTCCTCCTCCTCGACATGCCCGCCAATAGCATCTCCGGGCTCATCATCATCTTCAGGTCCACATTTTTCAAATTCATCAAGCAGGCTTGTAACGGATCTTTGACATTAAGGGTCTCATCCTCCTCTTGTATTTTCACATCCACGACCTCTACTAGCGAGCAATTTGCAAATTTATTGGGTATCCTCATAGATTGTTGAACATTGAATATTATTTCTTAATTATTCAATCTCATTTTTAACTCACCAGTTTCACAATCGATCAATGCTCTCCTAGTGGCTGAGAACGGCCTCCCCAAAATTATTGGTATTTCTTCATCCACTTGACATTCAAGAATAACAAAGTCAGCAGGAAATACAAACTTTCCCACTTGGACAAGCACATCATCCAAAATTCCAGTCAGTCTTTTGACTGTGCGATCAGCTAGTTGCAACAACATTGAGGTCGGTATAGCTCTGCCAATGCTTAGTTTTGTGTAGATTTCTAAAGCCATCAAGTTGATACTAGCTCCAAAGTCACACAATGATTTAGCAAAAGCATAACTTCCAATTGTCCATGGGATAGTGAAGCGACTGGGATCAAATAATTTTTGAGCCATAGGTCTTGTCACTACCGTGTTGCAGGTCAAAGTCAGAGTTATTGTAGACTGGTCTTGAAAGTCATATTTTGTAGATATCAGATCCTTCATCATTTTTGCATAGCCTGGAATTTTCCTCAAAGCATCCATCAGCGGAATATTCAATTGAATTTGTCCGAGCATTTCCATGAATTTCCTGTATTGATCATCTTTCTTTTTCTTGGCTAACCTCTAAGGGAATGGTGCAGGAAATAGCTTCTGCCCACTGCTTGGTGTCTTTTCTTTATTAGGAGCCTTCTCCACCACCTGTTCTGGGAGTTGTTCAATTTCATTCTCCTTGCCTTTGTCAACTTGTGCCTATTCAATTACAACCTCCGTGAGCTCTGTTGACTCTTCGGTCTCTAATGTCATTGGATTAATTGTCATTGTGTCTCCCCTAAATTGAGTAATTTCTTGCTCTCTGCCTAAATCCCTTCCATTCCTGAGACTAGGGGTGTTCATAAAACCCGAAAAACCGAACCAAACCGAAATCAAATCAAACCGACCAAAAAACTAATACTTTTTGGTTTGGTTTGGCTTTGATTTTGAATTTTAAAAATAGATCAAATTCGATTTGGTTTTGGTTTTAATCAGAAAAAATCGAAAAACGGAACCAAACCGACTATATGAGTAGCTATTTTAAATTTATTATTACACCTATATATATATATATATATATATATATATATATATATATATATATATATATACAAAGTTTCAAAAATTTAAATGTAAATGTTAATAGTTTGCACTTTTAATATATTTCTTTACCTTTACATTCTAGTTTGATTGGTAGTTTTTTTTGTTACGTGTAAGAATCCATTTGTGTTAAAAATAATATATTTTTAATTGAGTCCTTAAATTATTCATCAGTATTTGATTTAATTATCATCAATATATCTTGGTAAATAATAGATTTGTCAAAGGGAAATTGATTTGATAGTGTTACGTTGAAAATATGGTCACCGGAATATGTGTTTGGTAGTGTATATCTTATATTTAAGAAAAAATCGACGAATAACCGAAAAACCCAAAAAACCGACAGAACCTAACATAAACCGATTCGAGAAAAAAACAACTTAAATAGTTTGGTTTGGTTCTAATATTTGAAAATTTGACTTACTTGGTTTGGTTTCTTTTTAGGGAAAAACCGATCCAAACAGAACCATGAACACCCCTACCTGAAACTCAATGCCATTAACTGATTTGGGTTTTACTCCTTTGGATAGATGTTTGTGTCTGCAGGCAACGTTCTGTGGGGGCGATTGTTCAAGGCCATATATAGCTGTCCCAATTGAGTTTCAATGCCTTTAATAGTTGAATCATGTGCAACTAAGTTTTGTTGCATCTTTCCATTTGTCCTAATGAGTTATTGCAACATGCCCCTTATTTCTATCATATTACTGTCCTCTTGTTGATGAGGCGGTTGGTAAGACAATTGTTATTGGTGCTGCTGATTAATGAGGCGGTTGGTAAGTCAAATGTTGTTGGTGCTGCTGATTATAGCCCTGCTGCTTTTGATAAGTCATGACTTGGCCTAGTGGTGGTGCGCACCTTGGATATGTATTATGTTGTTGTTAGGTTGATCTGTACTGCTGATTTTGAGGTCCCCAATGATGTCCACCTTGCCTCTGACCTCCAAAATTATTAACGTAATTCATGTCTTCTCTGAAATCCTAATTATCATTCTCTCCACTCCACGAGCAAACATAAGACTAATTTATGCAGGGAGTGCATGGGCCTCCATTTTTCGTATCAACAATGTGCACCTATTTCGTACCCATCTCATCAATTTTCTTTGTCAGCAAGTTCATCTGGGTCATGAGAATGGCTATGTTTTCTGCATTCGTATTGTTTGGGTCAAGAGCAATAGAATGCATTATTGGAGTGAGTCTTGTATCTCTCGTGATCCAACCTGAATTTTGAGACATCTTATCAAAAAGAATCTTACACTCTGTGAATGTTTTGCTCAACAATGCACCCCCGACTGAAGTATCTACATTGGCCTTCAGACCGTCAGCCAAACCCATGTAGAATCTCTGTCCCAGCATCTGATCGGGGATGCCATGGTGTGGACACTTCACTAGCATACAATTAAACCTCTCCCAGGTTTCTTGCAAAGTCTCAGTCAGTTTCTGCCTGGATTGCAATATCTCATCAACTTGCCTCGCAGTTTTGTTGGATGGATAGAACTTGTTTAAGAGCTACTTGACTAGTTCCTCCAAGTAGTAATGGAGTTTATTGGGAGCGAATTAAGCCAAGTTTGAGCCTCCGCAGTCACTGATAATGGGAACAGTAATTATTTGGTTGCTTCAAGAGTCACATTTGGTTGTCTTTGAGTGACACAAACTGATAGAAAGGTCTTCAAATATTGTTGTGGGTCTTCAATGTACAACTTGGAGAACAACCCCTTATTCTGCCGCAAGTGCAACGTGTGTTGGTAATCTGAAACGTCTCCGTTTGTATCCGAGGAACTGCAATTGCGGTGGCTAGGTTATCAGTAGTTGGTTGCGCCCAATCATAAAGAACACATTCCGGCACAAGTGGTGCTACCACTCTGATGTTTGGGTCAACTCCATCATTCCTATTGTTCCCATTGATGTTCTTGGCATCGTCCATTTCAATTTTGAGTTGGTCGTTTTGTTTTAGCTATTTGCCCCTCTTGTTAGCCCAATTCAATGTTCTAAATGCTTTCTCGGGATCTGAGAGTCCTTCAAAAAGTTCACAAGTTCTCAAGGAGCTTTTAGGCATGCACCTAAGTCACTGAAAAGTTCAAAGTAAGAATTTCAATGAAAATATTTTTAACGCCACAGAAAATTGATCTAAACTAAAAATCCTAGAAATACATCCAATTGTAATAAATAACACTGTTGGTTCCCCGATAACGATGCCAAAATTTGATCACGCCAAAATATGCCTTATAAAAAGGACTAAGTGATCGCTGCAAATATAATTTGATTCAAAAGTCCGAAGTCGAATCCCGTAGGGAACTAACCTATTTACTACACTTTTAGTAACGCTAATGATAAGCTCAGGCAATTTTTAGATGCTTGATTTTATTTGATTAATAGAAATTATTTAACTATGGAAAGATGACAAAAAAACTATCAATACGCAAGAATGGTTGGATTCAGTGGTAAAAGGATAAAGGGTTATTGATTTCCCCAACTGTTGGATTAATCCCTGATACGTTAGCTATAATCTCGCTGTAACACTCTATAAAGATGATGAGTTCTTGTTTACCGTAATTATCTTTCGATCAATTACGATAATTTACTAGAAGCATTCTCTGGAACTACTCTATTTGACGATTTGTACAACTCATAAATATCACACCAAAGCTTCGTTATCTCTAACCCCGCTTCTAAATTCAAGTAATTAATCTCAACTTACCCGAAAGTGGTGTTGTTCAATAACGATCTAATCAGGTGTTCTTTCTCAAGCAACACAAGATAACTAGACACGATTAATCACGGGCCTTTTCAATTAATCACAAGGCAACACATAGTTGAACAATCATAGAGTAAAAACGGCTCAATATATTAAAACGTAATCAAGACTCCATCCAACAATTGGTTCCATCAACCCTAGATGACGGATTTAGCTACTCATACTACTAGACAAGATTACAATATAAAAATTCATAACCAACAATGAAACTTAGAAGAAGATGATGAAAAACTCGTAGATGATTCTCCATCTTTCTCCCTTTTGTGGTCTTGCCTCCAAAGTTCTTCTAAAAACAAGTATCCCCTCTTTTTGGGTGAGTCCAACTTCATATAGATTAAGGTTAGTCGCCTTTTTAGTTACAAAATTGGCCTTGGGCTATTTTTCCTCGGAAGCACGTGCGCGGCCGCGGATCTACTGCGGATTGACAGCGCATTTTACCCAGTGTTCTGCCTGACGTGCGCGGCTAATGCGCGGCTGCGGATCGACCTCGCACCTAGAGGAGTTTCTGCCTTCGTTTTTTCTTTCTTCTTTTGTGCGCGCTAACCTCTAATTGGCCTTCATTGCTCCATCTTAACTCCAAAGCACTCTTTAATGTCCTCATAGCACGGAATTACTCCTGCAAGGCATAAAGTTCTTAATTAGAGTAATTTGTTATCATTTAACATTCAAATATCAATAAAGTGCAGCTAAGTTAGAGCGTATTGGTAGCTAAACTACATAATTATAGCCTACTATCAACAACCAAAACCAAATTTGGAGCCTTAGAATTATAATGGTACTAGCTATAATATAGCTAGATAGTTGACTATTTTAATAGTTACGGAATCAAATTTGAAGAACTTTAGGTAAAGATTTAAAATATTAACTAAAAAATCACTTTTGTAGAAGGTTAGGTTGGATAATGTTAAATAGATCGAATTATGACCAGTTAGTTTGACCCCTATCTACATAAAGCATTTTGATCAAGCAAAGAAAAAGCTGAACAACTCCTTCCATGCCATTACATGAAAGGAAAGGAACCCAACATAGCCAAGGAACAAACTGCCGGCAAAAATTGCCAAGTAATAATATACGCCGGCAATTCATCCTTGGCTGCATTGCTCTCTTCTCCTTTTCATGCAATGGATAGAGAATGCCCTTTATATATTTCAAGTAGTATAACATATATATGATATAGCCATGAATTTATACTAGTTGAAGACGGGGCTGAAAAGAGATAACTATTTGACTTTAAGTGAATATCTTTCCTCCTCCTATCGAGAAGCGTCACGAAGGCATTACATCTCTGCCACCAAATTATCCCAATGCATGGGACTATATTCATAGTACTTATGGTAGCCCATAAGTTTTGTACTGTTTTTTTTTTCTTTTTTTTTATAATGTTATTATATGGCATTCCCATAAAAGGCAGATCCTAAATTTAATATCTGTGGGTTTAATCTTAAGGTTCTTACCATTTAATTCATTAATTATATTTTTATAGTTATTAGTTCGTATATATAATTTATTACTATTTAAGTGAATATTTTACACATAAATTAATGTTTTGCGTTGAATGTACCGGAGTTAGATGAACCCAATATCAATACATTACATCTGCCATTGCCGACTAGATTGTGCGCAGTTGGACTATTTCGCTAGATCGATATTTGTGTCCTCTCACCAATATAAGTACTGGTCTGTAACTCTGCTCTCCAAGCTAATTAGGTAGATGTGAAAAAATCACATTTTTGTATCCTATACTAGAATTTGAACAGTAGTTTCATAATGAAGTTCCAGCTTCATTAGTTGTAGGTCTGTCATGATCCGGAATTCTGACCTTCGGGGCCATAATGATGTCTAACATTTCACTTGCTAGGCAAGCCAATATTAGAGAACTGTTAAGCCAATTTTATTCAATTTCAATAAATAAAGTTATTTTATTCAAAAATTAAACAAAACCGATCGCGGAATAACATAAATGTCCATTAGCTACCACAATACGGATCTGGAGTCACAACTCACGAGCTTCTAGAATTTATTACAAATAGAGCCTGAAAGAAATATAACTGTTTTGAAAGAAAACAAATAGTAAAATAAGAAAAATAGGAGGGGGCTTCAAGGTCTGTGGACGCCAGCAGATCTACCTCGAGTCTCCAGACGAGCAAATCCAAGCTGCTCCAACTCACGGACAGCTAGGGCCGGTACCAAAATCTGCACAAGAAGTACAGAGTGTAGTATGAGTACAACCGACCCTATTTACTCGTAAGTGTCGAGCCTAACCTCGATGAAGTAGTGATGAGGCTATGACAAGACACCTACATGATAAACCAGTGCAGATAACAGTATATGTATATACAAGATAACAACAAATAGAAGCTAGACAGGTAATATCGGGATGGGGAACATGTTAAGGGGATACAAGGTGCGAGCGATACAGCGGAAATGATAACCAGAACAGTTAATATGCCTTTAGCCAATAAGAACAATTAAGCACAATGAAGAAATTGCACGGCATCAACCTTCTTGCTTTTACTCTCAACCTCACAATGAAACAATGATAATGCACGGCATCACCCTTCGTGTTTTTACTCTCACACACAGTATAGATCAATAGATACGGCACATCACCCTTCATGCATTAACTCTCATAACATGGCATGGCATCACCCTTCGTGCATTAACACTCACAATATGGCACGGCATTACCCTTCGTGCATTAATACTCACATATGGCATGGCATCACCCTTCGTGCATTAACACTCTCTCTTACCACATAATAATGAACAAGTAACAACAGGGAGATAGGATCAACAAGTATAAGCCTTACGTCAACAACGGTTCCACAATATAAATCTCAACTTGGAATCAATACTCAATTATCACCAAAGCTCATAAACACGATAAGAACGATCAATTTAACAATTAACCAACCTAAGCATCGATAACATGATCAAGGAAAGCAATAATTGCAAATAACAAGTCCTACCTGCATGCTATAACCCGACAACAACGCATAAGTACTCGTCACCTCACATATACGCAGTACCCAACATCTAATATAAGCATGTAGCAAATAGACAAACAAGTCATAATTCCTCAAATCAAGGTTAATCACGATACTTACCTCGCTCCAAATGATCAATTCAAAGCTCAACCACAGCTTTGCCTTTCAAAAAAGCCTCTGAACCAATAAAATCTAGCAAATTACAAACCAAACAATTCACATTAAGCCTAGGAACTACCCACGATTGCAAAAAAATTCTATTTAAATCATTATTGAAAAATTCAACAAAAGTCAACACCAGACCCGCTTGGTCCAAACCCAAAATTCAGACCAAAACCCGATTATCCATTCACCCCTGAGCCCGGTTATGTATTTTGTTTTGGAGGCCGGCCTCAAATTGAGGTATAAATCCCCATTTTACAAAAATTCTTAATTCTACCCAAACCCCCAATTTTTACCATGAAAACACAAGATTTTAGGTTGCAATCTTAGGAACAGTAGTGAAAGATTGAAAAAAATTAGTTTAGAATCACTTACTAATGATTTGGGGAAGAAGAGTCCTTGAAAAATCACCTCTAGGGTTCTTAAGTTTGAAAATTAGAGAGAATGAACAAAAATCTCATTTAACTCCCATTTTGATCAGTTGCAGCCCCGCAAATGCGAAGAAACCATCGCAAATGCGAAGCTGTTCACATCTCTGCTTACATCGCAAATGTGATGATTTGTTCGCAAATTTGATTCATGACCTCCGCAAATGCGATCACTGCTTCCCCCTGTCTCATATCGCAAATGCAAACATATGGTGCCCCAGCTACTCTTCGCAATTGCGATGAGTTGCTCGTAAATGCTAACCTATTAGAGGTCGCAAATGCGAAGTATGACCTCGCAATTGTGTTGTCAGATGCCTACACCAGACCTGAAATGCACCAGCAATTTACTAAGTCCAAAGTTAACTCTGTAGCCTATCCGAAACTCATCCGGGCCATCGGGGATCTAAACCAAATATACACAAGTCAAAATATCGTACGAACTTGCTCACGCGATCAAATCGTTAAAATAACACCTAGAACTACGAATAGAACACCAAATCGGATGAAATTTTCAAGAAAACTTTGAAACTTCTATTTTCACAACCGAAAATCTGAATCACGTCAAACCAACTCTGCTTCTCACCAAATTTCACAGACGAGTCATAAATATAATAATGGATATGTACCGGACTCCAGAACCAAAATACAAACCCGATATCCGAAAATTCAAACATTGGTCAAATATTTCAAAATCATTAAGCCTTTAACTTTCAAATTTCAACAAAGTACGATAACTCGGGCTAGGAACTCCCAATTTGATTTTGGGCATACGCCCAAGTCCCAAATCACGATACGGACCCACCGGGACCGTCGAAATACGAATCCGGGTCCGTTTGCTTAAAACGTTGACCGAAGTCAACTCAAATGGATTTTAAGGCAAAATTTTCATATTTTTTCAGTTTTTAACATAAAATCTTTTCGAAAACACTCCCGAACTGCACACGCAATTTGAGGAGGGTTAAAATGAGGTATTTAAGATTTCATAACGCAGAATTAGATTCTAAAAACATAAGATGACCTATTGGGTCATCACAAGGTCACAGCCATTTTCTTTCTAGGATATTTTGTTTTCACTACAGAATATTTATGCCACTTTTTGTAGTGGAAAAAACTGTTTGTCCTTGTTAAGATTCGAAGGCATTTGAAGATTGACATTCGTCTCAGTTTATTATTAGGCCTCTATTACCCTTCTTGATTTAGGTTTTTAAAAGAGCATGCTGATGTTAAAGTATGAAATGAAATACCCCTATATATTGTATGTTCTTACTCTTTCTGGGCTTTTTGTACTTACATTCTTTTAAATCTTCTATACTTCCTTTCTTCTCGTAAATACTTTTAAGATTTACAACCAAAGTTAACATTTTGTTTAATAGAATGTCTTCCAAAAACACCAGAAAAAGATTTGTTACGATTTATTATATGAAGGGAAGAAATGTCAATGCTTCATTTTTATATCCTATTCAGATTTTATTTTGAAACGTACGTTAAGCCTCATATTTGTCTTCAAACTTTCAAATCCTGATTTATCTAGTTTCCTTTTATTTCTTCGATCGCCATTATCAGTGAAAATTCTTTGTATTTGGCCAATGCACCTATAGCAAAAAACATTGGAACAGTTGACTTTGTATGAATGATTCTTGACTTTTTGCTTTGTACAAGAACATAGAATATATAGTATGCACATGCAAATCACACAAAAACTGTAGTTTATATGCTTTATCAGCGTTCTCCACAAGTTCAGTTCCTATTAGCTTTGACTTTTATCAAGCTTCAAAATTCCTTATTTTTAGGAAATAATAGTTTTAAAACTATATATTTATGCCAAGTTTGCTTCTTGAAGTAGTGAATATAGTGATACTTCACACTCTAATTTGAGAAAATTGTATATGGTAATTACAATTTGAACATATAGAAGAAGATGATTGACTTTATAAAGACCTCAAATGTTTTATTTATTGAAAAAAGTATATATGTTATGTTTCACGGATCTCTTGGGAAAGAACTATATATATAACTAAAGGAACATTTGTAACTGGCCATAAAACTGAATTTTCCGATTTTATATACACAATTTTACATTTTAACATCAATAATCCTACAAATCTTGAGGCAGAATTCCAACCTGTAAGTTTTGGACTTCAAATATTAAGCTTCATTGTCTTATTCTGATCATAAAATAAAATTAAAACCAATAACAAAAATGTGACACAATGATACTGAGGGTATCAGACAAGGTCCATATTTCTAAATCAACAAATCAGAATCTGGGTGGCATGCGTTGACCGAATTCGTAGAGCTTTCGGTTTGGTTTGGTTTTGATAAGTGGTCAAACCTTATGGGCAACCTTAATTCCTATCTTATGCCTTTATAAGAATAGAGATAAGAAAAGAATAAAAGTCCTCATATTCACCATCTTTTTGGTCCATTATATTCAACGTGGAATAAGATCTAAACATTTGCTCCAAGGAAACTTATTTAATATTTTTTTTTTCGGACCTTGCGTGAACGTGAATATTTTTTGTGTATCGGACTGCCTTTTTATTCTTTATCTTTGAATAATTGAAAAACGTTGTAACTTCTAGTATTCTCGTCTAGCTAGCTTATATATATTTAAATTTTAATTAGGTCTAGCTAGAGCTTCAGATTTGGTTATAGCTAACTCGAGTTTTTCGACGAGGGAAGAGCACCTGGTCACTTTTCGGAATTTAATGGGCAAGACCCAGATTGATTATCTTCTCTGCAGGAAATGCGATAAAGGTCTGTGCACTGACTGCAAGGTCATCCCAAGTGAGCACCTCACGACTCTTCATAGGCTCCTAGTTATGGACCTGGAGATCAAGAGGAGTAGGAGGAAGAGGGGGGGGGGGTGCAGGCAACCTAAGATCAAGTGGGTTAACTTGACCAAGGACAAATCTCAGGAGTTAGGGGAGAAGTTGTTGGCTTTGAGGGCCTGGATGAGTGGAGAGGACACATCTAGTATCTGGTTTACGACTACGAATTGCATTAGGGTAGCTGCTTGAGAGGTCATAGGGGTCACGGAGGGCTCTCCTGGGGGTCATAAAGGGGACTGGTGGTTGAATGGACCTTGCGTGAACGTGAATATTTTTTGTGCATCGGACTGCCATTTTATTCTTTATCTTTGAATAATTGAAAAATGTTGCAACTTCTAGTATTCTCGTCTAGCTAGCTTATATATATTTAAATTTTAATTAGGTCTAGCTAGAGCTTTTGATTTGATTATAGCTAACTCGAGTTTTCTGAAGAGGGAAGAGCACCTGGTCACTTTTCAGAATTCAATGGGCAAGACCCAGATTGATTATCTTCTTTGCAGGAAATGCGATAAAGGTCTGTGCACTGACTGCAAGGTCATCCCAAGTGAGCACCTAACGACTCTTCATGGGCTCCTAGTTATGGACCTGGAGATCAAGAGGAGTAAGAGGAAGAGGGCGGGGTGCAAGCAACCTAAGATCAAGTGGGGTATCTTGACCAAGGACAAATCTCAAGAGTTAGGGGAGAAGTTGTTGGCTATAAGGGCCTGGATGAGTAGAGGGGACGCATCTAGTACCTGGTTTACGACTGCGAATTGGATTAGGGTAGCTGCTAGAGAGGTCTTAGGGGTCACGAAGTGCTCTCCTGGGGGTCATAATGGTGGTGGAATGGACCTTGCGTGAACGTGAATATTTTTTGTGTACCGGACTGCCATTTTATTCTTTATCTTTGAATAATTGAAAAATGTTGCAACTTCTAGTATTCTCGTCTAGCTAGCTTATATATATTTAAATTTTAGTTAGGTCTAGCTAGAGATTTTGATTTGGTTATAGCTAACTCGAGTTTTCTGAAGAGGGAAGAGCACCTGGTCACTTTTCGGAATTCAATGGGCAAGAACTAGATTGATTATCTTCTCTGCAGGAAATGCGATAAAGGTCTGTGCACTGACTGCAAGGTCATCCCAAGTGAGCACGTCACGACTCTTCATAGACTCCTAGTTATGGACCTGGAGATCAAGAAGAGTAGGAGGAAGAGGGTGGGGTGCAGGCAACCTAAGATCGAGTGGGATAACTTGACCAAGGAAAAATCTCAGGAGTTAGGGGAGAAGTTGTTAGCTATGAGGGCCTGGATGAGTAGAGGGGACACATCTAGTATGTGGTTTACAATTGCAAATTGCATTAGGGTAGCTGATAGAGAGGTCTTAGGGGTTACGAAGGGCTCTCCTGGGGGTCATAAAGGGGACTAGTGGTGGAATAGAGATGTTCAAGGTAAAGTGGAAGCTAAGAAAGCTTCGTATTTGAAGCTAGTGGAGAGTACAAACGAGGAGGAAAAAAGGATTTACTGGGACTGTTACGGAACGGCAAAAAAAAAGGCAAAGTTAGCGGTTACGACCTAAGAATGCGGCATTTGCTCGTTTGTACGAGGAGCTCGAGGGCAAAGGCGGGGATAAGAGGTTGTACCAGTTGGCCAAGGTAAGGGAGAGGAAATCCCGCGACTTGGACCAAGTCAAGTGCATCAAGGATGAGGATGGCAAAGTGTTTATAGACGAGGCACTTATTAGGAGAAGATGGCAGTCATACTTTCATAAACTATTTAATGAGGAGGGGGATAGACACATTGTGCCGGGATAGTTGGAGAACTCCGAGAGTCGGCGGGATTTTGGGTATTGTAGGCGGATTACGGTAGAGGATGTGGAAGTGGTGATGTGTAAGATGTGCAGGGGCAGAGCGACGGGGTCAGACGAAATTTTGGTGGAATTCTGGAAAAGCGCAGGGCGGGCAGGTTTGGAGTGGCTCACTAGGCTATTTAATATTATTTTTAAGACAAAGAAGAAGCTCGAAGAATGGAGGTGGAGTACGATGGTTCCGCTTTACAAGAACAAGGGTGATATCCAAAATTACAATAATTATAGGGGTATCAAGTTGTTGAGTCACACAATGAAGGTTTGGGAGAGGGTGGTGGAGGTTAGGGTGAGGAGGTGCGTGTCTATTACCAAGAATCTGTTTGGATTCATGTCGAGGCATTCGACTACAGAAGCGATTCATCTGGTAAGGAGATTAATGGAGCAGTAAAGGGAGAGGAAGAAGGATTTGCATATGGTGTTTATTGACCTTGAGAAAGCATACGATAAAGTACCGAGGGAGGTCCTATGGAGGTGTTTGGAGGTTAGTGGCGTTCCGGTAGAATACATTAGGGTGATTAAGGATATATATGATGATGCTAAGACTCGGGTGAGGACTATGGGGGGTGACTCGGAGCATTTCCCCGTGGTGATGGGGTTGCACCAGGGATCGGCTCTTAGCCCATTTTTATTTTCCTTGGCGATGGATGTATTGTCATGACACATCCAAGGGGAGGTGCCTTGGTGCATGCTATTTGCCGATGATATAGTGTTGATTGACGAGACCCGTAGCGAAGTTAACACGAGGTTAGAGGTTTGGAGACAGACCTTAGAGTCTAAAGGTTTCAAACTGAGTAGAACCAAGACAGAATACTTGGAGTGCAAATTCAGTGACGGGACCCATGATGCAGATGTAAGGGTTAAGCTTGATGCTCAAGTTATCCCCAAGAGAGTGAGTTTTATGTATCTTGGGTCTATTATCCAGGGTAACGGGGAGATTGACAAAGATATCGCATATCGCATCGGAGCGGCATGGATGAAGTTGAGGCTCGCTTCCAGTGTTTTGTGTGATAGGAAGGTGTCGCTAAGACTTAAGGGTAAGTTTTATCGAGTGGTGGTTCGACCGGCTATGTTGTATGGGACTGAGTTTTGTCCAGTCAAGAACTCCCACCTGCAGAAGATGAGAGTAGCAGAGATGAGGATGTTGAGATGGATGTGTGGGTGTACCAGGAGAGATAGGATTAAGAATGAAGCTATCCGGGATAGAGTGGGAGTAGCCTCTATGGAGGACAAGATGCGGGAGTCGAGGCTGAGATTGTTCGGACATGTTAAGAGAAGAAGCATTGATGCTCCTGTCAGGAGGTATGAAAGGTTGGCTATGGAGAGTTTGATAAGAGGTCTAGGTAGGCCTAAGAAGTACTGGGAGGGGTGATTAGACATGACATGGCGCTGCTTCAGCTCACTGAGGACATGGCCCTTGATAGGAGGGTGTGGAGGTCGAGGATTAAGGTAGAAGGTTAGTAGGTAGTTTATAGTTGTTCACCGATAGTCTTAG
>MU753699.1:19218-31211 GCA_026770625.1 Nicotiana glauca
GAGCCGCGATCGATGAGAATCCCTCCATAAAGCGACGGTAATAACCCGCCAAGCCAAGGAAACAACGGATCTCAGTAGCTGAAGAGGGCATGGGCCAACTCTTCACGGCCTCCACCTTCCTCGGATCCACTCGAATGCCCTCACTCGACACCACGTGGCCTAGGAATGCCACGGAACTCAGCCAGAACTCACATTTGGAGAACTTTGCATACAATCTCTTCTCCCTCAGAGTCTGAAGCACTACCCTCAGGTGCTGCTCATGATCTTCCCGACTCCGGGAATATACCTGAAATGCAACTAAATAAAGGAAAATTACTAAAAAATCAAAAAAAATATTTTGATCAATTTTTTAGGAGTTATGTTCATGTAGGTCAAAAATCACGTGCTTACAGTGAGGATTTGTGCAATTCTAACCATACGAGTATCCACTGTCCCTTCCTCATTTGGAAAAACATGATCCCTAAAAATGCCACAATAAAAGCGAACCGGCGATGAATTTGACATAGGCCTTTATCTTGCTTGTTTATCAAACCCTTTTCATGCATTTCGAACCCAGCCGAGTGCCTGAACCTGAAGTACAAGAAGTGGAAAGAACAACATCCCTTGCGTACATGGGCCTTCTTCATCTGTTTACTGATATTGAGAAGGTCTAAGAACTTGTGCACTGAAGGAGCCCTTGGAAATATAAGTAATTGCTTCCTCAAGTCCTGGCTAAAATCAATGTAATCGACCATCTCATCCAAAGTAGGGGTGATCTCAAAGTCCGAGAAACGAAAAACATTGTGGACAGGGTCCCAAAAGGTTACCAAAGCCTTGATTAAATCTTCCCCCGGTTTGATTTCCAAAATATTTATAAGGGCATTCAACTGTTTTTTCACCCACTTCTGACCATCTTCATATAGATCATTCCACCCATATACGCAACTGCAACTGAGCCTGTTTTTTGATGACTTCTGACGAGTTTTGGGTAGTGTTCATTTATGACGGGTCCTGGATAGTATTCATTTGTACCTGTAAAAGGTTAATGTTAGGTTTGACTCCGGTGGACCTCTTTTGTAAAACAGGTTTTTCAACTTTTAAAACAAAAATCAATGGACCATGATTCCTTCCCCTATATGCTAATTTTAGCAAAAATGATCATTTTGCAAACATGGACCCTTCTCAATTCCGAATGAATTTTAAGGCTGGGGAGGACTACTTTATGGGAAAAATTACACTTCACAAACTTGTTCGTTCTTTTACGAAAATAGCCCTTCGACAACTGAAGATACTCTAAGGCTATCTCGGCAAGAACATTTTAAGACATTGCGAAACTGGATCGGCTTATTTTGATCAGAACTCCAAACTACATTTATTTGACCATTGACTCTCTTTTTTTTCTTTTTTTTTTCTTTCAGAAATGAGGCCGAACCTTATGTAGGTTGCCTACGTATCACACATCCAGTGAGAATCAGACATGCATAGTTCAGTTAGTTTTGACACATTTGGAAGGGACACAATATTGACTTATTTTGAAATGACTCTCTTTTTTTGGAAAATTTTGGCAGAGTTTCAGGACATTTTCAGATACCAGGGATATTCAGAACCAGGCTTTACTTCCTTCTCTACATCACTCTTGGTTTTTCTTTTTCTTTATTTTTCCCTAGTCGGTCAGCATGCAGGCTGAATCAAATAAATGTTCGCATAGCACATAGAATGCATCAGGATGGTCTATTACATTAGGGAACACCTGTCCTAGACGGACCCAACCCCTATTTTGAGTCCCCTAAGTCAAATATACGTGATAAAAACAAATGTTCCCTACTAGGGATCCGGCATGAGGATGTATTCTTCTAGGTTTAAATCCTGGGGTTGTGTTCTAGACTTGGGTTACCCGAGCGGACAATTGGGGCCGAAGAGGAGGCGACGTACCGGGAGCACTAAAGTCTACCTGGCCTTATCGCTGGCCCAGCCTCATTCTATTTGGTATAATTTCTACAGAAAAAGCAGGCCATACGAATGTGTGCACCATTTTCAGAAGTCTCATAGGGGTGGCGTAAGAAGACAGTTATATATAATTCAAACAATATTAAAGGGGTAAATAGATAACATTTAGCACAAAAGGTTCACAGAAAACAGTAATATTAACAATAAATGAAGCCAAGTAAAAATCATATTAACAAGCTCGAATTCTTGAACCCTGAACCAGAGATTCTTGGTTTAATCCCCAGCAGAGTCGTCAGAGCTGTCACACAACTTTTTTCTACTCCGGAAAGGGTATAAGGGAGTTTTTTCTAATTTAAGTGACAATCGAAATGGGATTATTTTTTTAAAAAAAATAGAGTCACCACTTGGGATAATTTATGGTGTCTGAAGTCACCGGTTTAGAATCCTGAATCGAGGACGTTTGACTCTATTTGCGGTTTGCGAACATAGAAATCCGGGTAAGGAATTCTATTAACCCGGGAGGAGGTGTTAGGCACTCCCGAGTTCCGTGGTTCTAGCACGATCGCTTTGATCATACATGGATTATTAAATTGTCTAATTACTTATTTTAGAACTTATGTGCTTTTGCCTCTTTTAATTAAGAAATTATCTTTAAACAGGTCACGCGTACGTGCACCTGTTTGTTTGGCACGTCAAAAATCATGTCACGCGAATATGTCCACAATTAAATACGCTTTATTATCATTAAGAAAAGTTTGGCCAAAGTTACGCGAATGCATACTCTGGTTTTGTTTTTAGAAATCACAATCATGTCATGCGAACGTGTCCACAACCACGATAGTATATTAAACGGCCTAAAGCAAACTATGAACATTTGTCATTTTTATATCTAGGTTATGAAATTAATACGAGGGCCATGTATGATTAAATAGTGGATAGCGCACCTCGGACTATATGAAGTAAGTTTAATTTAGCGGCCTATTAAAATAATTTATTATTAAGAAAAGTTTGATCGAAGTTGCGCGAACGCATACTCTAAATTGATTTTTAAAATTATAATCATGCCACGCGAATGTGTACACAATCACAACTGTATTTATAATGCGTGCCTAAAAGGGCTTTTCTATGAGTGCTCATTTTTAATATCTACCTGAGGTATTTGCGAGAGCCATAGACAGTTTAGCTAAAATGGCTCGCCTCAATTTATTGGTAAGGGACAAAACTTGATTGAAACAGCCTGCTAACATTTGTTAAGGAAAAGTTCGAACCATCTGTGAAACAGCCTGAGATACATGCTAAACCTTGCATTATATTTGGGCCAACTACAAGCCCCAATCACGAATGGAAACAATAGAAACAAACAAGGACAAAAGGGATTGGGCTTAACCAAAAAGTGTAGAGGAGTATTAGGCTCAATTGAGCCCAAAAAAATGAAACTGGGCAAAGGGTCAATGAGCTTCAAGAGGGCCACACGATATGGACCAAGGCTAAAGACCCTTGGGCCTAAGATTTGGCCCAAAATCCAAAGAGAACTGGATATGATAGTTTTGGGCCTTGCATTGGACAAACTAACCCAACAGGCCCATGACATGCCTCCTGATACTTTTTGCCTTAGACACATGCATACAGTGCTAAACATAGAACTTAATTTGCTAAAATTAACTACCGGCCACATGCGTTTGAACATTAAAACTACTACTAAGCTGCTATTGGATTCATACACAACAATTCCAACAATAAAGGTATTCTAAACATTTTAATCAAGTGTCACAATGCAACTGTAGTTTCTAAGCACATTCATATACTAAAACCAACATCCAAATCTACAAAGGCATGATGAGAATTAATTTGGAACTTAACATCCCCACTAACCTGAAACAATTCAATCAAAATCCAACAAACGATGCTACTCATCTAAATTAACCTATGTTGTAACAGTCCAAACCGAATACATGACATAAATAGTTCAACCCAATTAAAGCCAACATTACAAAACTAAAGTCTAAATACAACCCCAAAAGGTGTTGTCAGCAGCGTGGCTAAATATAATAAAACTAATTCAATAAGGAAAAACACATGAATAGTCTTCGAAGAACATAACTTAATTATCAGGAAATTCACACTCGTCCATAAATGCTCAAATCGATTACATGGCTTCAAACTTGCATTTCACACATTCATAGGGTCCAAGAAGTACCTGAGGGGCAGAAATTAGAGCAAAAGAAGATGGGGAAATCAGCAACATTAGAATAGTGTAAATCAGCAAATTCGACTTCCTTAGACCATTTTCTAAACCCAGATCAACCAGGAATCCTTTGAAGTGTCAAAATTACTCTAATAGTGCAAAACAAAGTGTAATTCCAAGCAATTTTTAACCAAAAATGATGCAGAGAACTTTCAGTCTTTTCAAGGTGTAAATGTATGTGTAAAGAGTGAGGGGAAGGCTTTATTTATACAACAGAAATCTGTTGTGTGCCTTCCAAAGCAAGGAGATGGAATTTTCCCAAAATGCCCTTATAGGGCATCTTTTCTAACATGAAATAGGCATTTGTCCATAGTCTGGAAGCTTCTAAATGCATGGACATTTTCTTAGGAAGAACCAAGATCCTTATGGATTTGCTAGGAAAGTCCTTGGAATCTTCTAGGCTTTTAGAGAATTCTAAAGAAAGACATTATCTTGTAAATATTAAGGACTTGTGTAATAATTAATATTTACACACTAGCCCCTAGGAGACTAATATATAAAGGGGGCCATTCATTTGTAATTCACCAAGCAAACAATTCAAGTTCTCTATAATACAAAACATCCTTTAACAATTCTCTTGTGTTCTTTCTACAATTATCTTAGCGATCTTGAGGTAAGGCTGACTTGGCATAGCAAGAACATGAGCAAGTAGTCAAGTGTCGCACATGTACTTAGTTAACAACTAAGGACGTGACAACGTGTTATAAAAGCGAAGGTTTCAACTAAGGGAATGGCGAACGACAGAGAAATTAACACTGCTAACACCCAAACCAAGGTCATCCAGGATGATGTTGGCAAGAGCGGCCGTAGGAAAAAGAGGAATGCTACCAACAAGATCCAGAAGGTGCCACCTGAGGTTGTGTCAAAAGAAGAGCTTACATCCCAAGAACCATCGGCCACTAAGATGAGCGAGGATGAAGTGGATGTCCTTCCAGAGGACGCCTCGCTCGGTAAAGAGTGGGTGATGAATATGAACGCGGGGATGGATGTCGTGGAGATTTTTGGCCAACGCTTAGGGAAGGTGGAAGGCACCCTTAGCTTTCTTTAGGGGCACACTCTTGAAGAGATTGAGAGTATCTGAAATAACTTGGAGAGACGTACACAGACTGAGATGGAACTAAGGCAAACCATCATTGCTTTAGAGTGTAGACTCATGGAGGCTTTGAGTACTATCGATGCTATGAAGGCAAAGATAGAGCCACTTGAGGAGCATGTCAATGCTGGCGTGACCAAGGCAGCTAGCAATGTTCTGGTGACGAGGGAGGCCAAGATCGAGGCGCCCAAACCCCCCGGTGTTCAAAGGTGTTCGTGATGCATAAGAAATGGAAAACTACTTTGGGCACTTGGAGAACTACTTCAGGCACGGCAAAGTGAGGGATGACGAGGCCAAGATCAACACTGCGGTATTGTACCTCTCAGAGACTGCTATGCTATGGTGGAGAAGGAAGATGGCCTATGTGGATAATGGTCTATATACTATTAGCACATGGGATCAGTTCAAAGCGGAGTTCAAGCGACAATTCTTTCCAAACAATGTATTGTACGAGGCAAGGAGCAAGCTTAGGGAATTGAAGCAAACAAGGAGCATACGTAACTATGTCAAGGAGTTCACTATCCTTATTGTGAACACGTGATTTTTGCCCAATATGAATTACTCCCATAAATTCAAGAAAATAATTTTTTCCATTATTCACAATTTCGTGGATTTTTCGTAGTATTTTTGTTAATTGCTTGTATTTTTCTGTGCATGTTTATTTTATTGAAAAAAATAACATGGATTGCATTTAGGTTTTAGTCTACAGGTACAGGGTGAATTAATTAGTTATTTGTTTTATTAAAAAAGGAAAAATCACAAAAATTGGCTCATTTTTACAATTATTGTCTTTAATTTTAGATTATTGTTTTGTTTCTCTTTTAGTTTTGGATCAAATAATTTTTATAAATTTTGTAATTTGATAATTAGTTTAATTTTACAACTTAGATTAATTTGGGGTTAAATTTAGGATTTTAATTAATTATAAAAAAAAGAGAGAAGAATAATAGAATAAAAGAAAAGGAATTGAGATTTTTGATTTAGCTTCGAATTGGGCCAATTCAATGGAAAACCCAAACAACTTCTGGTCCAACCCACCCAGGCCCAACTCTTCTACCCGGTCCAACTCCCCCTAGTTAGCTAAACGACCCCGTTTCGGTTGGTATCATCTCAGCCGTTGGATTTCCATAATCCAACGGCCCGGAACTGAGGCTTCCATTTATATTTAAGTGTCCAAACCCAGGTCCCCCCCAGTCCAAACACCCCCTCAATCCTTCTTCGTCTCTAACCCTAAAACCCTAGCGCCGCCTTAAAGTTTCTCACCATCTCCGGCGGCGGCGCAACCTCAATATGCCCCAACATTACACCTTAGAATCCCTTTCATGTCCTCATCCCAAATCCCCAACCTGCTTCCTTCAAATCATCATCAAGCTTTTAGAATTTTAGATCGAAGATCGAGTCCCAAACCCTAATCCCCTCAAATCGGTCCAAAACTCCACCAAACCATCCTTGTACCCTTCTCTCCATGAATACCTCATTGTATCTCCCAAATAACCCAGCAAAATTTCGGAATTGCAAATCGAAAAGGGTTTTTCTGTTTTAGTCAAGTCTGAGTCCATGGCTCCAAGTTTAGACTTTCAGAAGTCTTTTATTTCAAGGAGATCCGGTCAAAGCCATGTAATATCGGATCCCTTGAAGGAAAAGACCCTTGTTGGTCGACTTACGCAGATTTAAAAGAACGGTTGGCTCGTTTCTCAGCCAAGTATACATATTCCTTTTCACTTTCCTTTTTTGTTATCCGCCTCTTCTTATTTTCTTCATCATTATGTCTTTTCCTAGTTTTCTTTCTTTGACCAATAAAAGAAAGCCAGAAGTTCAGTGTTTAATTAATCTAACTCATAATACATGACAATTTCGTTATCAGTTTAATTAATATAGTTTTAGGCATCTCTGCTCGTTTTTGTTTGATAATTCGTTTCAATTGCTTAATTGGTTTAATATGTAAACAAGTTGCCTTCATGTTTGCGTAAATGGCCTAATTTTAGTTTATTTGGTATTGTCAAGAATGTTAGCCTAAAGAGCAATGTTAGTTTTTGTGAATTTGGAGTCTTAGGTCTATTATTTTCAAGCTTTCAAATATTCAATTATTTGTGCTGTGGTTTTTGTCTTTTGATCCGTTTGTTGGAACTTATTTGATGAGTGTTATTTGTCATAGTTGTCAATCCTTAAGGATTTGTAGGGGTTAATTGAATAAAGGAAAACTTAGGGGTTTTAAGTTGCGAAATAGAATAGGGATTTAATCTTCTCACAAATGCTAGTCTTCTTCTTATGTAAGCCTCCTTATGATATTAATATATGCCAAATGGCGCCTATGTGGCATGATGACATGTCGAGTCATCACAACTAATTGTATATATTTTTATTTCTTCTTTATATGCAATGACTATTTATATCAAAATTTTAAAAAATTATGAGACACGATAAACATATACACAATATATACTATTTGAAGCTATACTTTCACAAAATTACCATTTATAGCTATATTTATATTCTATAGCAGACCACCTGTTGTAATAAAATAAAAGATCAATTGTTTTGAACTGAAAGAAGAGAGAAACAAGCTCTTGTAGCTCATTTGGTTGGAGTGTTTGCTTAGTAAGCGGGGGTTTTGAGTTCAACTCTCAATGAAAAGCATTCTATATTGCTGAATTTCTGTATTTCACCTTGATCATATTCACTGCGAGAACGAATATTGTATTTGTTAGGCAAACAAATACAGCTATTAAAAAAAAAGAAAATAGAATTATCACTCTACTATAAAAAAAACACTTAATATTAAATTAACTAATACCCTTGAGTAATTTTCGATTGAAAAAAAGAAGGTAGCGGTCCTTGTCGACATTGTTAGAGCTTGTACCACTTCTTGATTTTTTTTCTCCCAAGAATACTGGGGAGATTTCTAAGAGTAAGCAGATAGTCTCGCTGGATTGTTTCACCTCCTAACGTTGGATGGGCTGCTTCGGATACCGATGGGGCTCTTCGAAGAATATTATACTGGGGCTCCTGACGGTTTTTTTTGTGATTCTAATGGTAAGTGGCTTGGTGAATTATCAATTAAAATCGGGATCTGCACATCTTTTAGAGCTGGGGTGTGGGGAGTCCTCACTGGTCTTCAAGAAGCCCAGGACAGGGGATGATCCGCCCGTTTGGCCAAGCTTCAAAAGTTAGCTTATTTTGAGAAATACTTTTTTTCAAAATTACTTTTGGTGAAAAGCAGTTTGTGCTTGGCTAAT
This sequence comes from Nicotiana glauca, assembly GCA_026770625.1. Taxonomy (NCBI): domain Eukaryota; kingdom Viridiplantae; phylum Streptophyta; class Magnoliopsida; order Solanales; family Solanaceae; genus Nicotiana; species Nicotiana glauca. The sequence goes on from MU753699.1 coordinate 27,719, forward strand.
TAGTTTGAAAAGTATTTCTGAGCAGCAATTAATGTTTGGTCAAGCTGTTAAAAACTGTTTCTACGTATATTTTTCTCAAAAGTATTTTTTGGAGTAGAAATATTTTTTTTTGTTTCTCCAAAACTGCTTCTGCTTCTCCTCAAAAGCATTTTTTTAGAAGCTTGGCCAAACACTCAGGTATCGTGTTGACGTGCAAATCAATTAAAATTCTAGCGCGTGATTTATGTGTTGCAATCTGGAAGGTCTATGCCTCGTTATAATGACCTGTTGATTAGGAACTGGTTGGTTTCTATATTGCTCATAATTATAGGGAGGGTAATTCGATACTGATGATTTAGCCAATTTGAGCTCTAGTCAAATAGTCTCTTTTGAATGGTGTGCATAACTTTACTATTTCTTCGGGTGTTGCTAGAGATATAATTATTGGAGTTTAGTCTCCGCTTGATTTGTAACTATTTTCCTTTTGCTGCTTATTTTTCTCTTTCCTAACGAGAAAAAAAAACTCGAAAACATACAAAAGTAGGTAAATGATGTGCGTGACACATGGAAAATTGACATAATTTTTACTTTTGTCTTTTCTTTCATTTTATTTTCGTTTTTAACCCTATCATTTCTTTCGTTTTCTTTTTCCCTTTCTCTTCCGAATAAGCGTCAGCGAAGCCATCCTCCCATCCTCTTATCATTTGAGGCAAAAGTAGGATTTAAAATTTATTAGTTTTAATTTTTCACCAAACTTATAACTTATTTTATTATTGGGTTTGCAATTACATATACTCAGACATATATTCAATGAATTTTCTTAATACAATACAAGGTCTATGCAAAAGCTACTAAGTTTGGCCAAAACATACGGAGTACTTTGGCTCCACCTCCAAAAGTATATTAATTCGATACACACATCGAGTGTAAATAATTTTTTATATAGTACGTTTAATACATAAAGCACCCATAATATTAAAATCCTAGGTCATCCAGTAGCTTTTGTCGTTATAATATCCTCTTGTTTACTTTATTTTGCTGTGGTTAATTGCGAAAACTATTCCGAAAAATGATCTCTATCATGCTACTGTTAACTCTCTCGTTTTTATGATAAAAAGAAGTCGTCAACCTTTAGTTATTGCACTATTTGAAACCAGCGAGCTGAGCGAGAGAAACAAAAAAGAAGATTGACCTTCACTAGGTATCATGATTTTTGAAACAATAACGATCTACGTATTTCCTTGAAGAATTATAGATTGATTAAAGAAAAAACACAATAATACTAGCACTACATTTTGTGCTTATAAAAATACATGAAATAATTAAGCAAGATGCCTGCACGTACCTCTTCGTACACTGTTTGTACGCGGGATAGGAATGATGGAAGCGGTCTCCACACTCCACAAATGCTTGGTTGGTGACAACTAACCTATAGTACTAAATTATGAGCTATATTTAAAAATATAATGAGATATATTAAAACAATTATAATTATAATAATTGATGCAAGTACCAAATATAATAGTAGGCAGAATATCCCAAAAACTTTCCCAAATTTGGCACGAATTAATTATTAGTTGCACCTCTAAATTATTCTTAGTTTAATTACCCCTCCCCCTCCACGTGGCAAAGAACGCAGAACACTATACTTTAGGGGCATGGAGTACGAAAATTGAAAAATAAGCTTCCGAACGAGATATTTTCTAAGCGTTAATTGGCACATAGGACGGTACAATGGTTTATTTTGTTTCAATTGTGTATCTCTTGCTTTTGCTTAATTAGTATACAATATTTTACCCAACTATGTGTTTTTCAATTTCTTTTTTAGATGCAAATGCTATTTGTATCAACTACGCATTTCTTCTTTTTTGGAGCCAAATTTGTAAAAAGAAAAAAGAATTGACAAGATATAAGAATCGAATTCGTTCCACAATTTAACAACATGAAAAATCTTTCAATACACTCATAATTCGATATTATATGTCTCATTAAGACATGAATCAAGCACCCAATAGTCCTTTCTACATCTCAAGCAAGCTCTTCTCGTCATATTCAATTCATCTGAACACATCCCGTAGTCACATCATACTCATTACATCGTCATTCAACCATTCATCGAGCCACAAATTGTTGAGTTTTTATTTAAGATGAAATAGTCTTAAAATGAGAGTGAATGGGAAATGGATGGAAAATGAAATTTTGAGTAAAATTTTAAGTTCCCCTCTTCTCTTTAATGAGACATTGTCCCTCATTGGTAGAGGATAAGAATGTTGATGGGTTTATATATACAAATTTATTTGTTAATAGTGAATATTAACGTGATATAATTCGTGTTTTATAACGGGTGTATTCCAATCCGTGTATAGTACCACCAGCTGCAATAACAGCCACTCCAAGTGCTTGATCCATTACAAGCAAGTGCTTTCTCCACAAGCTAGTGCTTGCTCCATAACAAGCTAAGTGCTTGTTCCACCATGGAGGGAGGGCTTATCTCTCTCAGCTGATTGCTATAAATATAGCAGCAGTTGGAGAGAAAGAAACACACTGAAAAAAACACTCGAAAGACTCGAGATACACTCGATATACACTCTGTATACACTCGATATATACTTTGTATACACTAGATATACACTCGGTATATATTCGATATACACTGAAAAAACGAATTGCAATCTGATATCCTCTTCAGTAAGAATTCAACATCGTCTATACATTGCATTCCTTCCTCTCAGAATTTTCATTCGACTTCTGAGTTGTCCTCCTTTATTCTACATTATTTTTAACTACAAACAAAGCATCCGTAAGTGTGATTTACTGCCGAACTTTGTCTTCGCTGAAACATTGGGGTTTGAAGTACCGCTACACCAGTGTGTAATTCGTTCTATCCTGGAAGAAAATAATCCATAACTTTGGGTACTAGGAGGGAATTATATTCCTTAAGAAAACACTATGAATTCAGTGGGCTCGAATTAATTACTGTCTTGTTTATATTTACGTTTATACGCTAACGTTTTTATTTTCCAGAATTATTATTTACAAATATAGGATAATAACCAAGGAACCAACAAGATTAATGAATTTAATAGTTTTTATTTCTTTTTTTTTGTGTTATCCTTATTATTCTGGAAACTAAAACCTTTGTGGTTTTGTGTACTCCCATTTTGGAGAGTAAAGCCTTCGTGGCGTTTTGTTGGAGATTAAAATCTACGTAATTTTTTAACTCCAGTTTTAAACGTTTATTAAACATTTGTTTGTGTCAATTTTTCAGAAAAAAAGGCTAATGAAACCGAAAACCAAGCTGTTCCGATGGTGACTGTCAACGCATCGGCAAGCCATGTTCCGATGATGACTGTCAATGCATCGACAAGCCGAACACCAGCGTTGGCACCGGCAGAAAAACCCAAAAAAATTTCCGAGATTGATTTCAAGCGTTGGCAGTAGAAGATGTTCTTCTACTTGACTACGTTATGTCTACAGAAGTTCATCAAGGAAGATGTTCCTGATGTGCCCAAGG
>MU753701.1:0-20003 GCA_026770625.1 Nicotiana glauca
TGATTCTTATATATAATCATGTATTTAACCCCTAAAACTTACCTCCAATGATTCCCAGTCGAAGCCCCTTGAAAAACCTCAACAAATGCTCCCAAGCTCGATCAAAATGGAGGAAATGAGCTTGGGTTCGCGGATGAAATGTTATAAACCATTCTGATATTTTTCCTTCTGCGGTCCCGCTACCGCTTCTGCGGGACCACTTCTGCAGATTCCTAGCCGCTTCTGCGGTTTCACTTAAATTCCAATGGACCGCTTCTACGGTAGCCGCGTTTGCGATCAACGGACCGCTTCTGCGGTCTTAACCAATTAGCACTAGACCGCTTCTGAGTTCAAATACTGCTTATGCGTAGTCCGCTTTTGCGGAATATAGTCCGCTTTTGCGGAAAAAGCCCAGGCCTCAAAGGGCCGCTTCTGCGATCATCCAACTGCATCTGCGGGACCGCTTAAGCGGCTCTTCAACCGCAGATGCGGAAACAACAGAAGGTTCACAACCTGCTGCAATTCCAAGCATCTCAACTCCCGATTCATCATCCGAAACCATCCCGAGGCCCCAACCAAAAACACCAACCCACTCCAAAACATCATACGAACTTGTTCCAATCATAAAACCACGTCCTTTAACACAAAATTCATCAAATCACGATGGATTCAAGCCTAAATTTTCTCGATTTCTTCCAAAACTCACATTCGGTCCGAAATCCAACCAAACAACGCCCGAATGACCTAAAAATTTGCAGACAAGTCCAAAATCACTTAACGAAACTACTGCAACTCTCGAAATTTGATTCCGACTCCCGGATCAAAATATCACCTATCAACCGGAATTCGCCAAATTTCCAACTTCGCCAATATAAGCTAACTTCTTCACCGGACCTCCAAAATTACTTTCGATTGCNAGGCGGTAATACCTGAGACAGCGGGTCAGGTCGTCACAGATAGTCATACAAGGGCATGTTAGTTGCAATAAGAACAGTAGAACCATAAGTAAAAGCATAGAAGAAACAAATTAAAATGCAGCATGTATAAAAGCATATTATTTTGGATGCTACAAATCAAATAGAGGGCATACCAGTCAAGGATGAGATAGTGTAAAGCAGTAGTATGCAGACCAAACAATCAGCAATGTATAGAGCAATAGAATAGTGGAGCAGCCCCAAAATCACTCAGTCTTGGCTTTCAGCCGACTGAGTAATCTGTAGTCAACAGGGAAAGTGGGAGAGAATGTGTAGTAAACAAGAGAGAACATTGAGTATGCTTATGTGTAAGAGCGAGTTCAGAACAATAAACTTTTTGTTCGTGTCTGTGCTAAAGAGAGAGTAGGGTACTTATAGCTCTCAAATTAAGTGGAAAATAAGGTAATACATATAGATTGATTATAATTATAGAAATAATACCTATTAGAATCAATTAAAAACTCGGATTCCTTTAAATTAAGGAGTCATGGCACAAATTGTATCAAAATTAGGAGAATAATGGTTTGCATGACTGATATTCCATAATAGGAGTAGTAAAAGTATGATGTATGCGATAGGGACTAGGTACAAAATAATTAAAAGTAAGGAAAGTAAAATAAAAGTATGTTGTGCACATAAACAGACGGATTACACATTGATTTCGAAAACAATTGGTTCAGGAAATCACGGGCGAGATTGAAAATCATAGAGAATGAGCACCAAGTAAGGAAAGCACCTCACAAATAAGGAATCGATTCAAATCAGTGGAAAACCTCCAAAGAAATCATATACAAAAAATCAGGGATTCAAAGAGATACACAGAATCGGTAGAACATTTAGTAAATCAAAACACTTAGACTTATTTAAACACAATAGGCACAAAACCAAGAACCCTAAGTAAGAAACCACAGAATCAATGGAACGTCAGAACAAATTAACACATGGAAATTGGGAGATAACTCAGAAGATTACACAAACAAGCAGAAATATCAACACAAACATATAGGACTAGAAGATGTAGTGATTTTGAAAGAGGTTCAGAAACCCTAGTTTTAAAAGAAGAACAAAACTTCGAAAACTTGAACAATCGAAAAGATCGAGTAGAGAGTAGTGTAAAACACAAAAGAATAAGTGAAAAATCATTTAAAAAGATAGAGCTTTAAGAAAATTAGGATTTCGTAATAAACCAGTGAGAGGTAAGGAACCTGGCTGTGAAACTCTTCAATAATGATGCTCGTAGCACTATCGAACCATAACCCATCGGAGAAAGACCGGAGATAAGCCAGGCAAAGCTTCCGATGACCATCCTGTATGGTGGAGGCTTCTGGAGTCTCGAAGATAGAAGGAATCAATGAGACAAGGTTTCATGGCGGATGATGGTCGAGAGAAGTAAGGCTGGAGGTGGCCGGAGAGGCGGTGGATTCATCAGAGACGAGAGAGAGAACCAGAAGGTTCTAGAGAGAAGGGAGAGCATGAGTCAGTATAGAGAGAGAGAGAGACCGTCTGAAATGAGGGTTTTGGGGGGGGGTGGGGGGTTGTTAGATTTTAATTTTGGAAATAAAACCTGGGCCGTTGATCTCACTTGATCAACGACTCAGATTAGATCAAGGCTGGACCGGGTCATTAAATTGGGTATGGGTGATTTCAGAATTGGGTCGGGGGATTGGGGGTTGGAATTGGGGTTCAATTTGTGGTTAAAATTGAAATGCAAAGGGGTTATAATTGAAATGGATTAGGCTAAATGTTAAACAACCATTTCTTTCCTTTTTATTTTAACAAAAATAGTTAAAATAATTTTAAAAACCAATTAAAGCACTAAATTGACTAATAACATATAAATGTTAATTAAAAAAATACTGGGAGCAATTTTGTAATTATAAAATACTATTAATCGGAAAACATGCTATAATTGCAATTGTAGCAATTTAGCTTTAAAAATGCCAAATAAATTATGCAAAAATTACCTTAATTATATCTGAGTGTAATTATGAGAATAAAATAAACTATTCACCAAAATGATAGTCTGGAAATAATTATTGAATTTTGTACTATTAAAATAAACAACAAATTAATTTTAAACTCTTTAAAATAAGGGAAAAATACCAAAACTCTTGCAAGGGATCCTTTATATAATTTGGGCAGAGGTTTTTTCATGAGCTCTGAATGTTTTATTTGAGAAACCTAACATTCACTCTTTCACCACACCAAGGGGAGCTATTAATCATCTAGCTTATGTTGATGATGAAATTATATTCTGGTCAACAGGTAAATGTGATGACCCAAAAAATTATCACTTGTTTTAGAAATAAATTCTGTTTTTCGAGGCATTAAAACTACCTTTTGTCTCACCTCGATTTACGTGTACAGTCCGAATGCGTATCCGGAAAGCCCATTATGTGAAAATATGTGAAAAATAATAAATTTTACTTTTAAATAAATTTAAGTTGACTTTGGTCAACATTCTTGGTAAACAAACCCGGACCCATGATCTGACGGTCTCATATGGTCCGTAGTAAAATTTGGAACTTGGACATATGCCCGAAATCGAATTCTGAGGTCCCAATCCTGAGATATGAATTTTTAAAGAAAATTATTTTTTGAAATATTTAGAGTTTTTGGAAATTTGAATGTATTGGAATTTGATGGTGTCGAGCCCGTATTTTGGTTCCAGAGCCCGGTACAGGTCTTATATGGGATTTTAAGTTGAGCCTATAAAATTTGGTTAGAAACAGACTTGATATGATGTGACTTGGACCTTCGGTTGTTAAAAATTTGAACTTTAGAGTTCATGAGATTTTTCTTTGATTTTGATGCTAAATTCATAGTTATTTGTGTTAATTTGATGATTTGATCACACGAGTAAGTCCGTATGATATTTTTGGACTTGCGTGCATGTTTGGTTTGGAGCCCCGAGGGCTCGGGTGAGTTTTAGATAGGCCACAGAGTGAAATTTGGACTTAGGAAATCGCTATTGTGTTGCAGTCTGCAGGCTTCGCAATTGCAAAGCCTGGCTTGCAAATGCGAAATTTGTATCGCAAATGCGAAGTTGGCTTCTTTTTGGGCTGCCTTGGTCGCAAATGCGACGTATTTATCGCAATTGTGATGTCGCAAATGCTAAGTCAATAGGAATCCTCAGGGTTCGCAAATGCGAAGAAAGCAAGTTTCTTAAGTGTTCACAATTGCGAACCCTGGTCACAATTGCAACATCAGAGACCTACTAAAATGAATTTCAGGCGGAATTTCAACCATTTTTACAACCATTTCAAAATCTAAACACCTTTGGGCGATTTTTCAAAGATAGCTACTCTTCTAAATCAATTTTAAGTCATTTCTAACTCATTTCTTTCAACCAAATCCATCTATTCACGTGATTTCAACTCAAAATCAAGGGTTTTCATGGGGAAATTGGGTATTTTGGGTAGAACTTAGGTTTTTCAAATTTTGGTGATTTGGAACTCGATTTGAGGTCTGATTTCAAAATAAATTATATATTTGGGTTCGTGAGTGAATGGGTAATCGGGTTGGTGGTTCGAACCTCGGGTTTTGACCATGTGGGCACGGGGTCGATTTTTGGCTTTTTGGGGAAAACTTTAGAAAACCTATTTTTATGCATTAGAATTGATTCATTTAGCATTCACTGATATAGTTAAGTAACTTGTGGCAAGATACAATCGAATTGGTGGTAGAATCAAGAGGTAAAGTGGTAGTTGAGGCTTGAATTGTGTTCGTGGCATTGAGGTAAGTGTTTGATCTAACCATAGCTTGAGGGATTAGGAGTCATGTCTTATTTGCTATGTGTTAACTGTGGAGTGCGACATACAGGCATGGTGACGAGTATCTATACGTCAGTGTCAAGCATGTCTGTGAGTCTTGTATTGTAATTGTTGTGACTCTGTCATTGTTTTTCATGCTTAGTATGATGTTTATCATTATTATTCCCTTGCCGGGATGTTGTTATATTATGGTTCCCTTGCTGGGATGTTGTTATATTATTATTCCCTTCCCGGGATATTGTTGTTGTATCATTGTTCCCTCGCCAGGATTCATTTTATGATTGGTGTTGATATATGAAATCGGAGTGGGTTGTATGCCTGCAATGGTACTATATCAAATGGGAGCAGGTTGCACGCATGCAACGAGATATTTGAAATGGGATCGGGTTGCACGCCTGCAACGAGATATATGAAATGGGAGCGGGTTGTAAGCCTGTAACTAGATATTTGAAATGGGATTGGGTTGCACGCCTACAACGAGATGTATGAAATACGATCGGGTTGCACGCCTGCAACAAGAAAGAGATGAAAGTGAATACTGTGTTTTTTTTATTCTCGTAAGTAATTGAATTTTGGTTTATTCACACTCCTCTTTGGTACTCTGTTGTTATCTGATATTCCCCACAGCATGCTTTCCCCCTCATATCTTTAACTGTAAATAGCTGCTTTTATTTTTCTGTTGTATATGATTTAACTGCACAAGTTTATTTGGTAGTTTGGTCCTAGCCTCGTCACTACTTCGCCGAGGTTAGGTTGGGCACTTACCAGCACATGAGGTCGGTTGTGTTGATACTACACTCTGTACTCTTTTGTGCAAATCATGGTACTAGAACTTACAAACCTTAGCTTTGGGTCGCTACCTTCAGCCTATTCGGAGACCTGAGGTAGTCCTGCAGACGTCCGCAGGCCTTGTCGTCTCCTTCTATCCCTTCATTCTGTTTCTTTTATGTATTTTAGAGACAACATTGTATTTATCTTTTAGACCCTTACTTGTAGTATTCTTAGACAGTGTGTGAAATTGTGACTCCAGTTCTGGGTAGTCTATGTTTAAGGAATTGTACCGGTAATATTTTAATGGCTATAATTTGTTCTTTCGCTTATTTAATTCTGCTGATTATATGATATTGATTCATAACTGTTAAAGGCTTAAAAATGAGAAAGAGGTAAATAGTTGAAATAATTGGCTTGCCTAGCTTTCACTAGTGGGTGCCATCACAACTCCCGAGGGTGAGAAATCTGAGCTGTGACAAGTTGGTATTAGAGCTCTGGGTTACTTAGGTCTCACAATTCACGGATAAGCTTTGTAGAGTCTGAGGGATCGGTATGGAGACGTTTGTATTTATCCCTATAGTCTACAGAGTTAGAAAAAACTTCACACCTATTCTTTCCTGTCGTGCGACTTGAATTCTCAATGCTAGTTGAACTTCCACTCTTGTTCCTTTGCGAATGGCGAGGTCACGTACTGCTTTTTCAGTCGAGAAACAGCACAGGTCGGTCATAGATCATCTACGTCTTCGGATACTTGGTGGAGATATTATTTTATGGGATAGACCAGCTGGGTCACCAGCTTTGACTTGGGATCAGTTTACTCAGCAATTTTCTGGAGAAGTGTCTTCCTATCACTCAGAGGAAAAGCTATCAGAGGCAGTTTGAGCATCTTCAGCAGGTTTATTGATTTGGTCTGTCATGCTCTTCTTATACTTCCCATTAAGAGAGAGAGAGAGAGAGAGTGAGAAGGTTCATTGAGGGGATCGTTCAACCTATTTGACTTCAGATGGCTAAGGAGACGGGGAGCGAGATTTCCTTTCAAGATGTGGCCAATGTGGCCAGGAGGGTTGAGATGGTTCTATCATAGGGAGGTGGTCAGGGGTATGACAAGAGGCCTCTTCATTCAGGCAGATTCAGTGGTGCCTCATCTGGAGGTAGGGATTCTTTGGGTAGAGGCCATCCCACTAGACCTTTTTAGTCAACACTTCAGGTTTCTCACGGTGCTTCAGGTGGCCGTGGTTCTCATATGCAGTATTCTGATCAGCAGTCCAATCAGTGCACCACCGCTTCAGAGTTTCCGGGGTGGTCATTCAGGTCGACAGGGTCAATAGTCTCAGCAGCTGAGGGCTTGTTATATGTCGCACCCCCTTTTTCTAAAGGCGAAATCGGGTTTATGACATTTGGGAGAAAAACTCGTTCCTTTTTGGGAATTGGGCTTTGGAGTTTGAAGAGTCGCCACCTAATGATTAATTGCATTAGGATACTAAGAAGGGTTTGAGTTTGAAGAACCAGAGTTTGGGTAAAGGCTAGAAATTATCTCTAGGGGAAGGCTAAAATAGGAGGATTCGCATACAACATTGCAAATAAGTTGAAACTTGAGGAAAAGTAAAGATGGCAGAAAATTATGAAAAGATTTAAACAATTCTAAAGAAATAGTTGAAAGCAAGTAAAGGGGGGGGGGATCCTAGGTTTATGATTAATATGGATCACGTCAATGCAATACCTAGTAACCACTCCTCAAAAGAGGGGCTACATGAGGTATTATCGCACCGGTCATCATATCCATATCTACCCTTCCCACCCCGTTAAGGTATTAAAGCACTGAACAATATCGTTACTTATTGCATGCTACTACCCGTCCAAATCCTATCAGTCCCGGAGGCATTTGAGACTACTAATCCTAAAGGGGAGGGAGTTGGGGCCTTTTAGAGTTTAAAAAGGATAAAAGTCTAGGCGACAAGCAAAAACACATAAATAGTTAGGGGAAAAACAAATAGCAATTAAGGCTCAAACAAGCCTCCTCACTTAAAAGAGCAAATATAGCATGACTTCAAATACTGGTTTGGTCTGAATTAAATAAAGCGTAGGATAGGCTGATTCATCACATATTTCTCAGATCAGGATTCCGAATTAGCCTTGTCTGGATGTAGTTTTATCAAAATTGACGCAATTAATTACCTAATAGTTTGCCTAAGTGAGACCTATAGGCATGACATCTAACAGAGCGTATTGATTTTAAGGAAAAGGTTGCTGGTTTATAAACAGAAGGATCTACAGACTTTAAATGATCTTATGACTGATTTTAGATCCATAGATGAAATATACGAAGCTGATTCAATTGATCTACTCCAATAGGCATGATTTCTAAGCGTCATTGGTTTAAAACAATTACATAAATGCAAGAGTCTTATAGGCATGGTATCTAAAATGAAGTTGATTATTATTAAACCTATAACTGTTTGCCTAATAACATGTATATGCAGAAGTGCAGAAACCTAAGATCAAGATTTCTACATGCAGAACTTATAAGCATAATTTCTAAGATACAGAAGTGCAGAATTTATAGGCATGAGTTCTAAAATGCAGAAATGCAGAAAACTTATAGGCATGAGTTCTAAAATCAAAATGCAGAAATTACAGGCGTGCATTCTAAAATGCAGAAATGCAGAAAACTTATATGCATGAGTTGTAAAATGCAAAATGCAGAAAACTTATAGGCATGAGTTCTAAAATAAAAAATGCAGAAATTATAAATAACCTAAAGGCAAGTTTTCTACCTTTTGCATGCATTCATCCCCATCCCTTTCCACTAGTCATCCCCAATCATTATTACAAATTATTACAGACCCAAATGAATCAGAAAAGAAAAGTAAAAATTGCATCAGTAGTTCCGGCTACATCCAAACAGCCTAATTCAGACTCAAAGTCCAATAATATGAGATAAACCAACTTCTAGGATCAGATTTCCAAAAGCCTTTCGCATGTTTGGGGCGTGTTAAACTTCCCGAGAATCTCAAAGGGCTACAGGCAGTGCTTACACCCCAAAACACTACAAAATTAAGATCAAAGTGCAGTGTGGAAACACCAGCCCTCAGATGTCCAAGTTTAGAGGGAACTCAAGGTCCCAAAGCAAGGCCCATAAGAGGGGGGCAGAACTTAAGAGTCTAAGAATAAGTGTAAGTGCATAGAGGGGGAAATCAGGGAGAGCCATGTCAGGCTGGTGGTCGTGCTCAGCAATTTGGAATGCTGGCACACCCCTGAACAGCTTGTTAGCCAAACATTAGGAGTTAGGATCCATTGTGGATCAGGTTATGGCCTGGGCAGTAATTAGAATACTGCCAGGCCAAGAACCTTAACTCAAACATATAGAAAGGGATAGGGGTAGGGATTCACAATAGAAACAGATACAAGTAAGAACATAATTAGCATAGATCATTGAACATGAGCAGTAAAACAAACAAGAGTGCTGAGACTGTAAAGTAAACACATAGGGATGAGGAAAAAAACTAAATGAAAAACATACCAATTTCAAAGGAAAACAAGTAAGAAAACAATAGTCTTGAGAGAGCCAAGTTGCAAACAAAGTGATTCCAAAAGATCTCAAGCAAAGCAGAGTGTTGAATTCAAAACAGTATTGCAAGTGTGCAACTACTGAATTGGAAGACTAGTAGTGAAGGTGAAATAGTAAAATGTGCGTTGAAGTTCTAAGGTGTTGAACTCGAAGTGTGGATGTGAAAGTATTGAATTGGAAGTGTATATGTAAAGTAATGTCTCTTTAAAGTGCATAAGTAAATCCCTTTTATAGTGCAAAGAAAACCAGTAAGAAAGGTAAAGAAATCATTGAAATCAGTCTCCCTTTGGTTAAGGGATTCTGATTCCAACGGGTAGAAATTAGTTAAGGAAAGGAATTTCTAATTAAACCTTTCAAAGTAGCACAAAAGGGGTAAATACATAGAAGTTATTTAAGGAAAACAATCAATGGTACACGATTTGCGCCAAATATGGTAAGGGAATCAATTAAACAACCATGAAACCAAAAATTGCAAGTTCAATTGAATGAACCAAGTCAAGAAAGGTAAATGAGGTTCAATCGAAGGAAAATCAGTGACAGTTCATCAACCTTATTAAGGGGATTTTAGGATCAATCACTTAGTTGGTGAAAACTTTTGAAAGAGAAATTTCTCATATATAAAGCACACAGATCAAAAAAAAGAATCATTAGGTTAATTCAAAAAAGAGTTTAACACTGAAAGTCTCAAAGTTGCAAGCAAAAGAGATTCAAGTTTAATTACAGACTCACAGTGATTCTGAAAGCCTAAGGTCCCAAAGTGGAACTCTAGTACCACTTGTCAAAGAAACCCCAAAACCTAGGGTTTCGAATAGAGTCAGACAATAGAAGATGAGAAAACAAGTCATTGAAAAGAGGCTTAGAAATCTCTTTCAAAGACTTATGAGAGACAAACATGCACAATAAAAGAACACTGATTCAAGGTCATGAGACCATGTTTGAGAAAGCTCGGAGTTAAAACAAGTTCAGAAAAAAGAGGTGATACGAGTTTTTTTAAACAATAGTAGAGAAAAATATGCTTAGCAGGAATACAAATAGTACTCAGTAAAGCGACCAAAATCCAGGATTCAACCATAAACACATACAACAAAGAGTGAGGAAAACAACACAAATTAATATGCGAGCATAAGATTAACATCCAAAGATAGAAGAGTCTTGCATAATAGAAAAGAAATAATAGAGCAAACTCATGTGTAATAAGAAGAAAACATACGAGCATAAAACATACATAAAAAAAGAACAAGAAGAATCAGAAAAATATTTGAAGAAACCTTTTCAGAAACCCTAAAAATTGAATTTGAACGATTTTGAAAAGGAAATTTGGGGAAAACCTTTAAAACGTCAAATAACGCTCAGGCATGTCACAGATCTAAAAGAAATAAGAAAGTACAGAACCTCAGACGGCTTAGAGTTGCAGAGAGAACTCTAGAATAAGAAAGGTCTTGAGGAAAGTCAGATCCTGCGTCGAAGAGACTCATATTGCTTGAATACGCCGGAATAATGGCCGGAGAGGCCATGGATCTACAGATATGAGAAAGATCTAAAGAGAGCCATTGAGGCCGGGCTCCAGAATCTCGAGCAAATTAGGTTTAAAGATGAGAGAGGGTGAGCATAAGTCATCCATGGCCTGGAACGCCATGGATTCCGGTAGAATCGTGGTAGAATAAGGTGAGAATCGATTAGGGTTTTAGAGAGGCTAGAGAGGGTTTGAGAGATGAAGAGAGTTCAAAGGCAACATCTCTGATAGAATGAATTAGGTTTTCGGGGTATAGGAATTAAAAAGGAAAGGGGGAATCTCGGCCGTTGATCAAAATGATCAACGACCTAGATTAAAGGGGAGCCGGGTGGGTTTTAAATCTAGTCGTGGGTTGGGTTAAAATTGGAATTGGGTTGGTTTTAATTTGGGTCGGAATTGGGGGTCAAATTGATGCTAAAATTGAAAGGAATATCCTTCCATGACTTGGTCGAACGTCCACATCCGATACCAATCAAAGATCAGGGTCTAAGACGACCAACAAAGAGTCCCCTCGGGCTCGGTATATCCTAAAAGGCTTCCGGCAAAGGATCCAAAGCCAAACAAATAATGATACCAAGCATACAATGAAGATAGAAGAAACTCCCCGAGGCCCAACATACCCTACAATGACTGAAGGATGGATCGAGGCCAGAATCCTCGGAGACTTGTTATCAGAGCTGGATTTAATGGGAACACAGAACCGACAGAGGTACCTTGATTTTTGAAATACAACTTCAACGTCAACATTTCAGACATCGTATTTGCCATCAGTAAAATGTTACATCTCGCATTTTCAAACGCTAAAAGTTTCATCTTCGGTTAATTGACGTAGACTCGGGGATGATATCATCTTGACATTAACGTATTTACGCTATTTATAACAAGAAATAAATAAGTTTCATGAAGGATAAAGGATGCACAAATTAAAGAAAACGAGTTTCATTTAAAATGGCCAATTTGGGATGAAATACAGATCAAGTTATAATACCCGATAATTATAAACTAATACCATACAAGGTTGACCACAGTAGTATAATGTATAAAGTATATATAAATTATATTAAAAATAAGTAGAATTTTAAGTAATTTGGGGTAATTTTTAAATTATGCGGGTAATTGATTAATTACCGGGTAACAAAACATTACCAAGCTAACTAATAAGTGGATAAAAATTTATAAATTATCCCAAACACGTGGCAAGGAGCCTCAAACCAAGAAGTGACTAAGTAGTCACTTATGACTAGGTGTCAACCTAGGCTTAAAAGGAATAGATGATTGTCCAAAGTCTTGTTTACAATTCCTTAAGATAATGAGAACAGAGTAACCCAGTGATTCAAAGAAGCAAGAATGCAATTCTTTCTTGATTTGAAAATTTTAAGAACATAATATAAGAAATTTGTTCAGTACCTCAACAAGCATGAAGCTTGAAGTTTCGTTTAAGAAATTCGAAGATGCAGAAGCTTAATCCAATTTTTGCGGTTCTAACAAAGTACGGTGTAACTTTTTCTAAGGATATCATACGGATTTTCCCTACTCCGGGTATGTTAATGCTTAGCTCTTCTTTCATTTTGCATGATCTCGTAATTACACAAGTTTGATAACGAGTCATAAGAAAAATTCATATCCCAAAATTTACGTATATTTTGCTAGTCTCGCAAATTGCGTATATTTTTCCAGTTTTGTAAGTTACGAAATTCTCCTTACCGGGACTTCATATTCAATTAAGTATTTTCTTATTCCAATCAAGAGAGAAGATACAGTATTAAATTATTTTCATTGCCATCGAGCTATAATTGATGGGCAAGCCCCTATTGGGCAACCTCTGATCAGATGGTAAGTTGTATACCGAGCCTGCTGTGGCCGAGCACCTATGAGCGATCCCAGTTGGTCGAAATACAGAGCCTAGTACAGCCGAGCGCCTATGAGCTATCCTACTACGGCAGAGAAGATATATACACACACACACACACACACACACCTAGCCTTATAGGGCTAGACAACTATTTTACTCACTATATTGAGAGAATTGAGTCAGTTTCAGCTGATAAGCATATTCTCAGATTATGTTTGATCCCCAGTTGCTTTTAGTTATTATATTATCAGTTCAGTTTCAGCTTCAGTATATTGCCTTAAATATTTGGTACATTATTTCGTACTGACGTCCCTTTATGGGGGCGCTGCATTTATGCGTATAGGTCCAGACAGGCAGACATGTAGACCTCCTCAGTAGGTGTTTGCCCGAGTTTAGCTTTATCGGTAAGCTCCCTTTCCTTGTCTGGTCTAGAAGTTTTGTGTACATCTTGTGTATATATGTAGATAGGTTATGGGTAGATCGGGGCCTTTTTCGATCAAAGTGCATCTATAAGTAGAGGCTTGTAGACATATCCTGTCGGTTAGTGAAGTATGTTAGGCTTGTAGGCCCTGTACGTATATTTTGTAGGCTTGTCAGTTGTAGTAATTATGACGGACTTACCGGCCCAGCTTTATGTTGACATTAGTCAGCGCTAGTCTCCATTTAATTTTATATTTTGCATCGCAAATTATTTTGTAATGTGGACCAAAGTCAAAGTATGACATTACATGTTCAGAGTCTCTTAGTCACAAGCGGTACGCAAGGATAGATGATGCACTAGGTGCCGATCTCGCCCCCGGGATCGGGGTATGAAAAAAGTGGTATTGCAGCAATTGTGTCCTAGGGAGTCTACAAGCCGTGTCTAGCAGGGTTTCTTTTATAGATGTGTGGTGCACCACATTATATAAGTAGGGGACTGCAGGGCATTTAGATATTAGTTACCCTTCTTTCAAATCTAAATCGTGCTGTAGTAGTACTGAGTTATAGGAAATTTGAGTTAAACTTACGTGTTGACGTTTGAATGTATAGATGACGGTAACTACGAAGACTATGACTAGACATAGGAGAGAAACATCAGTAGGTGAGGGGACTAGCAGGTACCCCCAACAGATGGGGCCCAATCAGAGTCGCAGGGAGAGACCCCTCACCAGCAATTACCGACTCCTTCACCACCTGAGGAGATTCCTAGGGAGACCGCACATCCAGTTCTCCCTCTGCTTCCATCAGATCAGGACTTGAGGAGTGCTCGCATTTTGTTGGCAAAGTTGGTAGCTTCCCAACAACAGGCTAGGGCATCCGCTAATGCAGGACCTTTTGAGGGATCTGGGAGTTCAAGGGTCCGAGATTCTAATGCTTTGAATCCCCCAGAGTTCACAGGGACAGATCAGAGGGAGGGCTCACAAGATTTCATATATCAGCTTCATAGGATCTTTTGGGTTATTCATGCCACGGAGAAAGAGGCAGTTGAGTTAGTAGCTTTTCAACTTTGAGATATAGCCATCCTTTGGTATGAGGGATAGGAAAGGTCTAGGGGATGTTATGCACCTCCTGCTATTTGGGAGAATTTTTCTGATGCCTTCCTTGACCAGTACTTGCCACAAGAGATCTGACAAGCCCGAATCAATCAGTTCCTAGCCCCCAAGCAAAGCAATATGTGTTTTAGAGGATATAGTCTACGTTTTGACTCATTA
Organism: Nicotiana glauca; assembly: GCA_026770625.1. Taxonomy (NCBI): domain Eukaryota; kingdom Viridiplantae; phylum Streptophyta; class Magnoliopsida; order Solanales; family Solanaceae; genus Nicotiana; species Nicotiana glauca. The sequence goes on from MU753701.1 coordinate 14,122, forward strand.
GCCAGATATGCACCATCCATAGTTGCTACTATATGGGATAGAATCCACAGGTTTATAGCAGGGTTGGCCCTATAGTTGACCGAGGCGTGTGCTACTGCTGGATTGCAGGATAGTAAGGATAAATCCTAAATTCAGGCATTTTCCCAGAATATAGAAAGGGGTAGGCATCGGCAGTAGGGTGAAGAGAGGACTGAATCAGGGCAGTGTAAGAGGATGAGATTTGCCTGGTCTCAGGTTCAGTCTTAGGGTAGTTACAGGCCCCAATACTTCGAACAGCCACCTAGACCTCCGCCACCTCTGCTACAGGGTTACAAGTATGACCACTATACGCAGTCAGGACTAGGTGAAATCTCCCAGGCGTCAAGTTTGCAGCAACAGTGAGGTTCAAGGAAAACATGGTCAATCCCGCCACAGTGTGCCATCTGCGATAGAGGACATTTGGGCCAATGCCGAGTCGATTCCGATGCTTGTTATACATGTGGACGTTCAGGGAATATGATGTGAGATTGCTTAAATAGAGATCTGGGGTTATGGTGTAACCAGCGAATTTAGAAACAAGATCAACTATGTCCGTGCATCCTTCAGGGCACGAGTCTCAATTTTTGGCTAGTAGGGGTCAAGGCAGAGGTAGAGGGTCCACTTCAGGTGGTAACCAGAATCGTATCTATGCACTAGCAGGTCGACAGGACCAAGAGTCCTCACTAGACATTGTGACAAGTATGTTGACAATTTGTTCTCACAATTTTTATGCCTTGATAGACCCAGAATCTACTTTATCATGTATCACCCCATTTGTCACGCGGAAATTTGGTATAGTTCCTAAAATACTAAGTGATCCTTTTGCGATATCTTCACCGGTCGGAGTCTCGATTATCGCTAGATGCATTTACCGAGGTTGTATGATATCAGTTTGTGGTTGTCGGACCTCAGCCGACCTAGTTGACCTAGAGATGTTGGATTTTGATGCTATCATAGGTATGGACTAGTTGGCAGCTTGTTATGCCACAGTTGATTGTCGAGTAAAGATAGCCAGATTTCATTTTCCGGGTGAGTTAGTCCTTGAATGGGTAGGTAATATAGTGACATCCAGAGGCCGTTTTATTTCCTATCTGAAGGCTAGGAAATTATCGCAAAAGGATGCATTTATCATATTGTGCGAGTTAAAGATGTGAATGTTGAGATACCTACACTTGAGTCTATCCAGTAGTCAAAGAGTACGCGGATGTATTTACAGATGATCTTCCAGGTATTCCTCTAGAGCGAGGGATTGATTTTGGCATCCATCTGCTTCCAGGAATGCAACCAATATCCATCCCTCTGCATAGAATGGCACCTTGCGAATTAAAGGAGTTTAAAGAGAAGTTAAAAGATTTACTAGAGAAAGGTTTTATCAGAACCAGTACCTTACCTTGGGGTGCATCGGTATTGTTTGTACGGAAGAAAGATGGCTCGCTAAGGATGTGTATCGATTATAGGAAACTGAAAAAGGTAACTATTAAGAATAAGTACACCCTTCCAAGGATGGAAGACTTCTTTGATTAGTTACAGGGAGCTAGATGCTTTTCAAAGATAGATTTGAGGTCGGGGTACCACCAGGTCATAGTTCTGGAGAAAGATATTACCAAGACAGACTTCAGGACTCGATATGGCCACTTTGAGTTCCTTATCATGTCCTTCAGGTTGACGAATGCACCTGCCATATTTATAGACTTGATGAATAGCCTATTAAGGCCATATTTGGATCTATTCTTGATAGTCTTTATTGATGATATTCTGGTTTATTCACGTTCAGAGGATGACCATCTGGACCACCTGCGAGCGGTACTCCAAACCCTTTGTGATAATAAATTGTATGCTAAGTTTTCTAAGTGTATGTTCTGGTTGAAGTCCGTAACATTCTTGGGGCACATTGTATCCGACGGAGGTATAAAGGTAGACACTCAGAAGATTGAGGCTGTGAAATCCCGGCCTAGACCTACCACTCCGACAGAGATTCCTAGCTTTCTAGGCTTAGCAGGATATTATCGGAGGTTCGTAGAGATTTTTCTTCTCTTTCAGCACCATTAACAAAGTTGACCCAGAAAGAGACTAAGTTTCAGTGGACAGAGGCCTGTGAATAGAGTTTCCAAGAGCTTAAGAACAGGATGACCTCAGTGCCAGTTCTAGCACTTCTAAAAGGTCCATATGGTTATGCCACATATTGTGATGCCTCAGGTGTCGGGTTAGGATGTGTCCTAATACAACATGGGAAAGTAATTGCGTATGCTTCAAGGTAGTTAAAGAAGCATGAGTAGAATCATCCGACCTACGACCTCGAATCAGATGCGGTTGTCCATGCACTTAAGATATGGCGGCATTATTTATATAATGTTCATGTTGATGTGTTCACAGATCATATCAAGCAAAAAGAGTTGAATTTGCGACAGAGGTGATGGCTTGAGTTATTGAAAGATTACGATGTTAACATTCTCTACTATCTAGGGAAAGCTAATGTTTTAGTAGATTCCTTACGTCGTCGATCTATGGGTAGCTTAACACATGTAGAGGCGAGAAAAGACAATTAACAAGAGAGATTCATCAATTGGCTTGTTTGGGGGTTCATTTAGTATACTCTGGAAATGGAGGAGCTGTACTTTAAAATACTACAAAATCATCTCTCATAGCTGAAGTAAAGAAGAGGCAGTACGAGGATCCAGAGTTAGTCAAGTTGAGAGAGCGGGTTTCACAATAGAAGAAGCCGTTGTTAGAAGTCAAAAGAAATGGGGTTCTTAGATATAGGGGTCGTTTGTGTGTTCTAGATGTAGCAGGGCTACGAGACAGGATTATGTTAGAGGCACATTATTCATGGTATTCCATTCACCCTGGGTCGACAAAAATGTATCATGACATTAACGATGCATATTGGTGGAACGATGTGAAGAACATTGCTGAATATGTCGCTCAATTCCCTAGTTACCAGCAGGTGAAAATAGAGCACCAGAAGCTCGGAGGGCTAATGCAGACTATAGAGATCTCGACATGGAAATGGGAGGCAATAAACATGGACTTTATCGCAGGTTTACCTCGTTCCATCGTAAGTTTGATTTCATATGGGTGATAGTCGATAGGCTCACAAAATCAGCTCAATTCCTTCCATTCAGATCTATATATATAGCAGAAGATTATGCAAAATTATGTATTAAAGAGATAGTGTGATTACACGGAGTACTAGTATCTATTACATCTGATCGTGGGGCCCTGTTTACAGTACATTTTTTGAGTTCATTTCAGAAAGGTCTAGGAACTCAAGTGAATCTCAGCACAGCTTTTCATCCATAAATGATGGACAAGCTGAGCGCATGATTCAGACGCTCGAGGATATGTTGCGACTATGTGTGCTAGATTTTAAAAGAAGTTGGTTTACCATGAAAATATTAATAACAATTAAATTTGATTTATTCTAAAAATATGTGATCTATTTTAATGCTAGTTGTTAGGCAGTTGATGCTATGTGAAAGACTTAGGAATGAGATAGGAGCTTGAGAATAAGGCGATAACCAGACCAAAAGGTTAACAATAAATGCCTCGAGCTTGTCGATTCGGGGGCCTCGGGGTCGATTCTAGTGCTCGACTGGGAGCTATCGGGGGAAATTAATGAATAACTAACGATTATGATAAAATTAATGATGGCTCTTTATGGCCAATAATAAGCAATAAATGAAGAACAATAAATTAAGACAATAAATAGAAGCAATAATATCAAGAGAATGTGTTAGAGAGTAGAGAAAATGTTCTTGTGTATTTAGTATGGAGCAACAGATTTTTACAAAGTGACAATGATCCCCTTTATATATGAGGGGCATCCTAATATAGTACAAAATACATTAATTACAAAGATACGGAGATGGGACAACTAGTTGACGCCCTTATTCGAGTTTAGACTAGCATGACAGACTTTGCTGGCTTTAGCTGCACGCCTTGGGAACTCCCCATTTTTTCCATAACCGTGGTCAGTACTGCCCCAAGGTCGAGCGTCGATTACCCTCGAGGGAGGAAGCTCAATCGTAGCCTCGAGCCTTCGAGGCGATCTTTTGAGGTGCCTCGATGATGAGAAATTGGACCCTCTAATTTCACCGTATACAGATAGTCCCTGTGTTTCTTAGAGAGGAACAATCAGAAATGACCTTGATAATCATCTTTCCCAATTTTCATGTGATGACATCATATCGATGATTCAAGCCTCTATAATAACCGAAACATCCCGTCGTTTTATCTTTCCATAATAATTCAAAGCATTACCGTTTCTTATTCTTCAAAGCAATAATGTCATCGTCGGTTCAGATCCCAAGGATGGATTAAATGCACCTACCGATACGTCTTTCAAAGATAATAATAACGTCGTCGGTTATGCTGCCGCCCTTTCTATAAATGGGGAGCCTCTTGCAACCAACTTTTTATTAAAGTGTCTTCCCATATCTATCCATCCTTCTCTTCTGACCATCCTCATCCATTGTCATCCACCATGTTTGAGGCCCATGGCCTCAAGGTTATATTGCTACATTCCTATTAGCCATGCCATGGCCTTTCTCCTAGGCTTTCCCTTACCGAGCGAGATCACACAGTCTTTTCGTTGTTGTTATTATTTTGTTATTAGTGCTGTTGTCATTGGCTCGACGACGATGTAGGGGCCAACTTAGGAGGATGTTCGGACACTACACCACTGCTCGGGAACATTCGGATTATACACCACTGCTCACCTCCCTACTCCGGCCTGGTGTGGAAATTCATCCCCTTTGCTTTCTAAGGGATGAAATGGAACAAACGACAGCTTAACTTGCAAGGTACAATATCCCAAGAGGAAACTCAAATTAGCCATGCAGGTAGGGCTAGCGCCCGCCAAATCTTCTACTAGGCTACGATTTCCTCGTCCTGATAGAAGCCTTTGGTCTTTAGCGAGTATGGCTCTTTTTTCTGCTTCTTCTGCATCACTTTCCTCTTCTTCATCTTCCTCCTTGAAGATGTCATTCTAGAAGATCGAGATAAGACTCCCAAGGAGATGGCGCTCGAAGATACTGCCGCCGAGGATGCACCCCCGAGAATAGATTAGGCTTTAAGCTTTTACTATATATATGCTTTTGCTTCTTTGTTCCCGTGTAAGGATCCCCCGGGGGCTTTTGTAATCAAGTGTTTATGAATATAAAGATGTTTCTTCAATTTGTCTCTGATGTATACTATATTTCCTTTTATCTATGTTTGAGAAGAATCTGAGTGTATGACCCCATCGATTGATGCAAATGTCAAGCCCAAGTGTGAGTGTTTCTTCTGACTTTTTATTGATTAACACGGCTCCCTGCGGAACCCTTTTCATTCCTTGGATCGAGCCCAAATTAGACCGATAAACTCGAGTCGTCAGGACCCTAGCTTGAAGTTCAATGAAAATTGGGTTTTGAACCCTTAGACCGAGACTTAGCCTTTAGACCATGCAGTAATCTTCGAGGGGATTTGCTCGGGAGCCCGAGGATAGAGACTGCCTTTAGGCTTTTGAGAGTAGTCCCCGAGTAGGGATTTACTCAAACCCGAGCCACCCGGACATTTGCTTTGAACCTAGTGTATATAGCCTTAAGGCGTTGTAGATAGATCTCGGACGAGGGTTTTCCCGGATTTAAATGGTGCCCCGAGGCCAAACCCATATGGGTAGAGTTTAAGTGCTTATTTTCTCCTTGAGAGGAGCCCTCGAGATCGAGTACCATTTTTAGAACAGGGACAAAAGATTCAAATTCTTACTAATCACTTTAAAAGTGAATGTGACCAATGTGGATAACAGGGGAGCACAAATTTTGGCAATCAGGCACCCACCTGGATAATAAGGAAAGTATTACTTTTACTTTAAATTTAAATATGTT
>MU753701.1:25551-101036 GCA_026770625.1 Nicotiana glauca
CCAAGTCATAATGATAACAACAAATCATTTGCAAATACGCGGAAAATACCAACAACCGGGATGGACCAAGTCACGATCCCCAACGGTGCTCTACCCCATGCTCAGGTCCAGCGTGCAGGTCACCTCAACACAGCACTAAGATGTGCAAATTCGGGGTTCTAAACCCTCAGAATATCATTCACAAGTATTACTCACCTCGAACCGGCAAAATCTCAAGCCCGCAACGCCTTTGCCCTTCAAATTGGCCTCCACGCACGTTGAAACTAGCCAAAAACAGAGCGAATACATCACAATATGCAAATGGGACAATACCCAATCGAAAACAATCAAATTATAGCAAAAACCTCGAAACTAGCAAAACCCGAGCCCCGAGCCCACTTCTCAAAAAATTGCAAAGTTCACATTTTCGAATCCTCGTCTCGCTACGAGTCCGTACATATAAAGTTAATCAAAATCGGAGTTCAAATGAGCCACCAAATCCCAAATTTACATAGCAAAACCAAGCTCTAATTTCTTCAATTTTATACCCAAATTCAGAGAATTAATGGATGAATCTTCGATAAAATCATGTATTTAACTCATAAAACTTACCTCCATTCGATTCCCAGTCGAAACCTTCTTATTTCCCGTCCAAATGCTCCCAAGATGCTCAAAAATGGTGAAAGAAATGAGTTGGGTCGCTGGGGAAATGTCCTTAAAACATTCTGTCCAGACCTGATTTTCCTTCATCGCGTTCGCGACCTCTCCCACACGAACGCGAATACAAAATACTTTTAACAATCCAAATACCCTACATGAACGTGTGTCTGGCCACGCGAACGCGATGCACAACATCCCTTTCTCTACGCGGACGCGACATCTTCTCCCGCGAACGCGTTGGCCAGACTTCCAGGCCTACACGAACGCGATAACCTTCATGCGAACGCGATGCACAAAAATTCCAGGCCCTCAAATTACTCTACGCATTCGCATCCATCACCATGCGAACGCGATGAACAAAAGTCTGCAACACTTATAGCAGAAAATGTGATCTCAATACAAACCAAAATAGGTCCGTTTGAACACCCAAAATCACCCCGAGGCCCTCGAGACCTCAACCAAAAACACCAACACATCCTATAACCTTATTCAAACTTGTTCCAATCCTCAAAACACATCGAAAAATGCTAAAACCATTGAAACACATCGGATTCAAGCCTAAATTTATCAAATTCTCCCAAAACTCACATTCGATCCGAAACCCAACCAAACGACGTCCGATTGACCTGAAATTTTGCGGACAAGTCCAAAATCACCTAACGAAGCTACTGCAACTCTTGGAATTCCATTCCGACTCCCAGATCAAAATCTCACCTATCAACCGGATTTCGCCAAAATTCCAACTTCGCCAATTCAAGCCTATTTCTACACCGGACCTCTAAATTCAATTGTGATCGCTCTCCTAAGTCAAAAATCATCCCTCGAAGCTAACCGAACCACCGGAATTCACATCCGAGCCCTCTAACCATATAGTCAACTTCAGGTTGACTTTTCTAAAACAAGCTTCCTTTCAAGAGGCTATGTGCCTTATTTTCAACCAAAACCAATTCAATTACACCCGATCGACTCTAATACTGATATTAAAACATGAAGCAACACAATAAGGGGGAAATGGGGAGATAACTCACGTGACGACGGGCCGGGTCGTCACAGCCCTAAGAGTGGGCAAATTTCTCCTTTCCTACAGACTTCTAATGTCTTCAACTTGGTCTAAGCTCCTTGTTTCCAAATGGTGCTCATTAGTTTTGCTACCTACTATCTATTTCATCTATTATCTCTCATCATAAAGTTCATTTATGTTTTATGGCATCAAAGGGGAAGTCTTATAACATTAAGGATGGGGACCTGTTCCTTTTGTTAGGATAAAAAGATATTGCTCGCACTCCTTATGAGATGTTCTCCTAAACAATCATCTACCTACTCCACTTGTCCATGTGACTAGATAACCGAGGTTACTTTTCCCCAATAAATGCATTAAGTCGTCTCGTTTCTTCAAACCTACCTATGTGGGCACTTTGAGGCCTTGATTTTATATCAACTCGTAATGGTTTTAAGTAATTTCTTGCCATTGTGATCAATTTTCTAGGACTACGAGGGCTTGTCTCATGGGTTTCAAAAGTAGTGATTTTCCTTTAAGCTTAGGCTAAAATTGCCCTGATTTCAAACCAAAGTGCATCCTCCTTTTCAAAAGTCTTAAATGTGTCAGATTGGATGGGTTACATGGCCTTCTTCTCGCTCTACTTCTAGAATAATTGACTATATCATTTTCATGTGAAGTGAGTTTTGCTACCCTTGGTATTACACTTGCTTGGATTGATAGGAGTGTCATTTGACTTTCTCCCCGGAGCATCATGTTAACCATTAGAATGCCTCTAACCAATACATGATTTCATCGTAACTCCCCGGAGCATCATGTTAACCATTAGAATGCCTCTAACCAATACATGATTTCATCGTAACATTTAGATGTCCGAGCTATGTGGTTTCACTCATGAAAGGGGTGGGATTAGATGCCTTCAGATTTTTGCACATATCATGAGCATATTGATTTGAAAGACAAGTGATCGTATCTTTAGTTCTCTCATATATGATCAATTATCAGGAAGAGTTAAGTTGTCTGAAATATGATAATCTCATAAGAGTTCAACTTTTTTTCATCCTCACGGGCTTATGGCATAGATTCCATGTGTCAAGTAATGTTAAGAGTGCAATTCAAGTTCATGTATTTTGAAACCCATATCGCATTCAAGGTGCCAAGTATTCTTATTCTTGATAAATGGATTTTCCCTACACTCTAGAAAATGAGTGGTTCACGTACTTGAGTATTCCTCCTTAATGGTTCCTATTGCCAATGTATGAGTTACCCATATGCCTTATTTGTCTAATAATTGATGTACTCACAATAATTAACCATGTCAGTATTGTTAGTATAAACCTTCTGTGTCTCTTAGCATATAACCTCATGAAATGCTCTGCTCAGCACATTAATGGATTCTTGACTATCTCCAGCATGATCTTGAACTCTGTTGCTCCTCATTGTATTAGATCCATTAGGTATTGTAAGTTCAGACAAGTTAAAGATGAAGCTTCACAATGTGATCACGTATATGTTTGATAGGTAATTTCATGGTCAGTTTATGGTAGCACATCTTAGAGTAATTATTGAAGGCCATCAAGGGTTTAGTGTGAGTGTTCACCTAGAGATTTAGAGTTTGGAGGGTGAGAAGGTAATTCTCAAAATTTTCCCCGGTAGATTTTATGAGAATTGATAATGAAGGGTAAGTAAGCGCACTTCCCATTAGGTCGCACTAGGAGTATGATGTTTCTCCATGGTTGTTACTCATAAATTTGTATTTTCATATGTCTATGCTAAAGAAAGTGGTTGGAGACCCATCCGCTATTGTACCAGTTGAGGCCATCGAGGTTAATAAAGGGTCATCGTATGAAGAAGTTCCAGTTGCTATTCTTGATAGGCAAGTCCGTAAATTGAGAATTAAGGAAATTGCTTCAGTTAAAGTATTACGGCGAAGTCAACGAGTTGAGGAAGCCACATCGGAAGCGAAAAATGAAATGAAGGAAAAATATGCCCACCTATTTGAATAAGTCGAGTAGTAATCGTGCGAACTCTTATCTCTAAGCAAATTGATGTTGTGTTCAATTTGGTGCAAAGACACCCCATTCCCCCTAAATGCTTTACTATTGTAATTCCCCAAGTTGTGCAAGAGTTGTATGTGCTGTGATTATTTGAGTCATGTGCAACCCCTTTTTGGTAAATGAAAGCTTTGTAAAAAAAAAACTCATGTGATAAGTGAACGACTAATGGTAGTGTAGATTGGTAAAGATTAATTGAAATGCATATAGCATGTTGAATTGGTTAAATTTTTTGGGACTCATTGAAGTGATTAATTTATGTGCAAAATGTAACAAGTGATTGAATATATGCAAGTGTTGAGGTAATGAATTGAATACCAGTTATAGGGATAACATAAATTAGGTAATGGTGCTTGGAAATATATTTTGGGGGCTCTCTAACAGGTAGATAAGTCTAATTACAAAGGAAACTCTGGCAAAATTTTCTAAAAATATGGAAGTTAGTGAAAATTTGGGAGTCTGCATATTATGTTTTCAAAACTAACTGATTTATCAAAATCCTCATTCGAGGAAGAATGATCGTAAGTGGGGGAGGATGTAAGGCCCCGTGAAAACTGGTCCTCAAAACCTCGTAGCTCGTAGGGTCAAGTCCCGAACATGTGTTAGGGATGTGTAAAATCCTTTGCGGCGAGTTTGTGAGCTACGGTTCAGACCCTTTGTACTGATTTAGCATTTAAAAATCAAAGAGTCAAAGTTTTCCAGAAAAGTGCTAATATGCGGTCCAGAATGCGGTCGCAAATCAAGTATGCAGACTATATTTCTGCCACAAATTGAGTCAGTGGTTTGGTTTAAATTGAGGTCAAAATGCGGTGCACTGTGCGACCGCATAATTGATATGCGGACCGCATTTCTATCGCAAAGTGAGTCAGTGTGTTAGTCAAATTTGAGGTAAAAAATATGGCCCAGAATGCGGTCGCAAATCAAGCATGCGGACCGTATTTCTACCGCAAAGTGAGATAATATGTTTTAATTTTGGCCCTTTTTTTAGGGCCATTTTGCGATCGGTCTGCGAACCGCATGTCAGGAATGCGATCGCATTCCTGACCGCATTTGGCATCAAGGCTCCTATTTTTCTAATTTTTCAACCCGACCCCTTCTTTAATAAAACACTCCAACCCCTCATTTTAACATATTTTCTGAACAAACTAGAGAGAGGGAAGAGAGGGTTCTTGAGAGAGAAAGTTTATCTTTATCAATTTGATTTCCAAAGTCATCCAGGCCCGAAAAATTTCGAGTAGTTTTCTTCATCTCCGTTCTTGCAGGTAAAATCCCCAAACCTTTTTCATTGGGTTTCAAATTTAAACAAAAAGGGGATTCTCATGCGTTGATTCTTAAAAACATAAGTTGAAATACACATGAATGTCCTTTAAAACCTAAAATCTAGTAAAAAGAATTGGGTAGGAGTAAAGATTTGCAAAAGGAGCGGTTGATAACCTAAATAAGCTCGGGTAGTAATTGTGAACTTCAATTCTAAGATTTATGTGTTAACTTGTGAACTAGATTGATGGTACTAAGCTGTTGGTGAATTGAAAGTGAAAGTTAAAAGGGAAATTCGACTCCATGTATGTATGGCTAACTTTAACCTTTGTAAAGTCCCCTTGTTTGGTGTACGAGTAATTGGTATGTGCTTACTTATGTGGACTATTTGTGAATTCTTGTGATTAATGTGCATTGAACGTTGTTGGTTAAGTCTTCCGATATGATGGTACAAGTAAATGGCAACAAACCAAATATGTGTATGTGAATGTGTTTCTGTGGTAAGAGCTGTGTAAAAAATGATGGAAAGGAATCGTAATTGATGCAATTGAAACAACTATGTTAATATCATATGTGGCTTGTCATAGGAAATTATCGTTGTGACTTAAATTGTACATTGGGCTGTTGCATATGATGGAAATGGTATTGATGTTTATGAAAATTCTTGTGAATTGTTTTTGTTGTTGTTGTTGTTGTGTGAAATGTGATTTGTCCGGTGGGATCGGGTTGCGCGCCGCCACGAAGTAATAAGGTGTGAGTTGTGGTGATAAGGGTGGCTGAGGTAATAAGGGTGAAAAAGTGATCGAAATCACTATTGAAATGAAAATATGTGAAAGTTGTGAAATCATTGATGTGATGGAAAAACGTTGAAAGAGAAAGAGGAGAGATTGTGAAACTTGTTTGGCTTTGGTTGTTTCTTTCATGTACATTTGACGTTGATTCTATTACTGTTTGTTACTTGTGTATTGTTTGAATTGATCGAAATCACTATTGAAATGAAAATATGTGAAGGTTGTGAAATCATTGATGAGATGGAAAAGCGTTGAAAGGGAAAGAGGAGAGATTATGAAACTTGTTTGGCTTTGGTTATTTCTTTCATGTGCATTTGATCGTTGATTCCATTACTGTTTGTTGCTTCTGTATTGTTTGATTTTACTTGGGGTAAAGTTTGTTCATACATACCAATACAATTCAAATGTACTGACGTCCCTTTTGCCGGGGGCTCTACATTCGTGTTATGATTGTAGGTGATTTGTGTAAGGTATAGCCTGACCCTTATTGCCGGGATTTCCATATTATTCTTTTGTTTTATTTAAAGTCTCTGTAGACAGGTTGTGGGTAGTGTCAGGTATTGTGATTTAAAATAGAAATATTGATGTTTGGCAATGATGTATAAAACTTGTAATACCTTTCAAATGGTGAATGAAGTTGCTAATTAAAATGAAATGGAAATCGATAATGATATGTTTATAGAATTTGATTAATGGAGTCCATATCCTATTTATTCATGAATTAGTTTGGGTAGAATGAGACCTAACAGGCCTACTTGGTCGGGTTTACTCGGTTGAGCGCCGGTCGCGCTCCTCGGATTTTGGGGCGTGACATCCTGCGGATCGGCCTCTGGGTCTATGCCTGAGAACTCTAGAGGGGCTAACTGCATAAACTGGTTGACTGTGGAACTGGCAGAACCTCCCTGTCCGCTGGAGGATGCAGGGGCATCATGAGATCTATGGGCCTGAGCGGCCACTAGCTGGGTCAACATACGGATGGCTCCTCTAAGGTCCCCATCAGGAAGCCCGGGACTGGAAGCTGGAACTGCATCAGGATTAGGAATATCGGCGGGAGGGATGGTAGCACCCTCTGCCGCAGCAGGAATAGGAACACTTTGGTCTGGGAAAGACGGGCCGGGTAGATTCAAGACCGGGGAGTCACTCTCAACCATGACATCAGGTACATGATTCATAGCCTCACTTGAGGTGGCATTGGCCCCAAAGCCGAGTTTAGCTCTCTTCTTAGGTGACATTAAATTCGGAATAGACCACGAGTTAGGCATAAATACTTCCACTTTTCACTTCACCGCACGATATAGAATAACAAAGAAGAGGATAATTTCCTAAATGTCCATGCAGCCCCTTACTTATAGAAGTGGTCGAAAACACACCGATAAGAATGGTTCTACTAGACACGGCTCTGAGATATCCTAGGAGTCTTTTAAAACCTTAGGCTTTGATACCAAGTTTGTCACGCCCCAAAACCGAGGGGCGCGACCGGTGCTCGACCGGGTAGCCCCAGTCAAGCGGACCTGGGTGCCTTTCCTACCCCACGTGCTACCTCGTGTTCTCATTATTCATTAATCAAAGGAAATAGCCATTTATAATTAAAACACCCTTTTTACAAAACATACATAACATACATGGTTACTTAGCGAGGTTTACAACTTACATCGCCTAATGTATAAAATACATAATTACATAAGTTCACAACCCACATTTCTTGTCTACGGAGCCTCTAAGGATACAAAAGAATGATACAATACTTGCCGGTAACAAGGATCCGACTATACCTTACATAAATACAAAAACAAGACTCCAAAATAAAAGCATCACGAGCCACACAGTGCCCCGAGAGGAAAGGGGCTCACCAATTCAGCTGACGGGAAATGAAGGGGAGCTATGGTCGGTGGACTGGAATACCTGCTATGGATCCACCTACAATCATAACATGAATGTAGCACCCCCGGCAGAAGGGACGTTAGTACATTTGAATTGTATTGGTATGTATGAACAAACTTTGCCCCAAGTAAACTCAAACCATACACAAGTAACGAGCAATGATAGAATCAACAATCAAATACACATGAAAGGAACAATCAAGCCAAAAATTTTACAATCTCTCATTTTTCCCCTTCAACATTATCACATCAATAGTTTCACAATTTTCTCATATTTTCATTTCAATAGTGATTTCGATCACTTTCCACTCTTATTACCTTGGCCGCCCTCATCACCACAACCCACACCTTATTACTTCGTGTTGCAACGCGCAACCCGATCCTACCGAACAATCACAATTCACAAACAACAACAACAACAACAACAATTCACTAAGAATTTCCATAACCATCAATACTATTTCCATCATATTTCACAGCTCATATGCAATTTAAGCCACATCAATAATTGCCCATGACAAGCCATATATGTTATTACCACAGTTGTTTCGATTGCATCAATTACAATTTCTTTCCATCATTTGTTTCCTAGCTCTTACCACGAAGACACATTCACACACACACATTTGGTTTTTTGCCAATTACTTGCACCATTATATTGGGAGACTTAACCACGAACACTCAAAGCATACAATCACAAGAATTTCACAAATAGTCCACATAGATATCACATACCAAATAGTCGTACACCAAACAAAGTGACTTTACAAAGGTCAAACTTAGCAATACATACCCGAAGCCAAATTCCCTTTTAACTTCTACTTTCAATTCACCAAACAGTCTAGCAACGTCGAGCTAATGCACAAGTTAACACATACATCTTAGGATTGAAGTTCGTAATTACTACCCGAACATATTTAGGTTATCAATCCTTCTTTTGCAAACCTTTACTTCTACCCAATTTCCCCTTAGTAGGTTTTAGGTTTTAAAAGACATGCATGTACATTATAATCCTTTATTTTCAAGAATCAATGCATGAGACTCCCCCTTTATGTTCAAACCTGAAAATCAATGGAAAATGCTTGGGGATTTTACCTGCAAGAATGGGGATGAAGACAATTACTTTGAAATTTCCCGGCCCGAGTGACTTTGAAGAATCAAATTGATGAATGCAAGACCTCCTCTCTCAAGAACTCTCCCTTCCTCTCTCTAGTTTGATCAGAAAAATTATTAAAATGAGGGGTTGGGGTGTTTTATTAAAAACGGGGTCGGGTTTAAAATTTAGAAAATTAAGAGCCCGAGTCAGGTTTACGGTCGCACTTTGCGATCGCAGAGACAAAATGCGGTCCGTAGAATGGACTGCAGAAGTGCTCCAAAAACCTGATCCTGCCGTTTGGGTTTGCGACGGAAATGCAGTCCGCATACCCGATTTGCGGTTGCATAATGCACCGCATTTTTTACCTCAAATTTGACCGAGACATTGGCTCACTTTGCGATAGAAATGCGGTCCGCATATCATTTATGCAATCGCATAATGGACCGCATTTTGACCTCAATTTTAACCATACCATTAACTCAATCTGCGGCAGAAATACGGTCCGCATACTTGATTTGCGATTGCATTCTGGAACGCAAAATAGCACTTTTCTGGAAAACTTTGACTCTTTGATTTTTAAATGCTTAGATCAGTACAAAGGGTCTGGACAGCGGCGAGCAAGCTCGTCGCGAAGAATTTTACATATTCCTAACACATATCCGAAACCTAACACTACGAGCTACTAGGTTTTGAGCACAAATTTTTTTACGGGGCCTTACATCCTTCTCCACTTAAAATCATTCGTCCTCGAATGAGGATCTTGAAAATCAGTTGGTTTTGAAAAATCTTGAAATGCAGACTCTCAAATTTTTAGAAAATTGTGCCAGAGTTTCCTTTGTAATTAGGCTTATCTACCTGTCAGAGAGCCCCCACAACATGCCCTACAACTGGCATAATATTCATTACCTCAACAATTGCACATACTCAATCACTTGCTACATTTTGCAAATAAATTAGTCACTTCAATAAGTCCCATACACTTTAACCGCTTCAACATACTACATGCATTTCAATTAATCATAACCAATCTACACTACCATTAGTTGTTTACTTATCACATGAGCTTTTATAAAACTTGCATTTACCAAAGAGAGGTTTACATGACTTAAACAATCACAACACATAAAATGCTTGCACAACTTGAGGAATTTCAATAGTAAAGCATTAAGGAAGAAAAGATGGGGTGTCTTTGCACCAATTTGGACACAATGCCAGTTTGTTTAGATATAAGAGTTCGCACGATTACTACTAGACTTGTTCAAAAAGATGGGGATATTTTTCCTTTATTTCATTTTCTGCTTCGCATGTGGCTTCCTCAACTCGTTGACTTCGCCATAATACTTTAACTGACGCAACTTCCTTATTTCTCAATTTACGGACTTGCCTATCAAGAATAGCAACTGGAACTTCTTCATACGACAACTCTTCATTAACCACAATGGTCTCAACCGGGACAATGGAGGATGGATCTCCAATCACTTTCTTTATCATGGACACATGGAACACAGGGTGCACTAATGATATTTCAGGAGGCAATTCCAGCCTATAAGCCACCTGCCCTATCTTTTGAGCAATCCGATACGGCCCGACATACCTAGGACTCAACTTCCCTTTCCTCCCGAATTGCATGACTCCCTTCATAGGAGATACCCTCAAGAACACCCAATCATCAACTTGAAATTCCAATTCTTTTCGACGAACGTCTGCATAGGATTTCTGGAGACTCTGAGCAGTTTTCATCCTTTTCTGAATGACTTTAACTTTCTCCTTAGCTTGGTGCCCGAGATCTGGCCTTATCAATCCTTATTCACCCATTTAAAACCATCCAATTGGAGACCTACGCCTCCTTTCGTACAATGCCTCAAATGGGGCCATCTGAATGTTGGCATGAAAGCTGTTATTGTAAGCAAACTCTATGAGTGGCAAATGATCATCCCAATTACCTTTGAAATCCAAGACGCAAGCTCGCAACATATCCTCAGGCGTCTTAATAGTCCGCTCAGCTTGACCGTCAGTCTGTGGATGAAAAGCCATGCTGAGATTCACCTGAGTACCCAAACCTTGCTGAAATTTCTTCCAAAAATTAGCTGTAAACTGGGCCCCTCGATTTGAGATAATAGAAAGTGGAGTGCCATGATGCCTTACTATTTCCTTGATATACAACTTAGCATACTGTCTGCAGTATCGGTGGACTTGACTGGCAAGAAGTGATCTGATTTGGTGAGTCGATACACTATTACCCAAATTGAGTAAAATTTGGGCTGAGTGCGAGGTAACCCCACCACAAAATCCATGTTGATCATTTCCCATTTCCATATTGGTATCTCCATAAGCTGAGTTAACCCACTAGGCTGCTGATGCTCAACTTTTACTTGCCGACAATTCGTACATTTAGACATAAAATCCACCACACCCCTCTTCATACCGTTCTACCAATAAATTTCCTTGAGATCATGATACATTTTTGTTGAACCTGGGTGCACGGAATACCTGGAATTATGAGCCTCCGCCATTACTCTCTCCCGAAGCTTATCCACATCTGGAACACATAGCCTACCTTGGCATCGCAATACACTATCCTCATCACCGAGTGAAAAAACCAAAGTCTTGTAAATCAAAACTGCTTCCTTCATCTGAGCCATTGCTGGATCAATAAACTGCTTTTCCTTGACTTCTGCTACAAGTGACAATTCTGCTCCATAATGCACCATAACATCCCCCTCGTCTGAGGCCAAAATGCAAACTCATAAACTGGCCAATTGATAAACCTCCCCGAACAAGGGCCTTTGATCCGCTCCCAAATGAGCCAAACTACCTATAGACTTCCGACTGAGAGCGTCGGCCACCACATTTGCCTTCCCTGGATGGTACAAAATGTTCATGTAATAATCCTTGAGCAATTCTAACCACCATCGCTACCTTAAATTCAGCTCTTCCTGCTTGAACAAATATTGGAGACTCTTGTGGCATGAGAACACATCCATATGAACCCCATAAAGATAATGCTGCCATAGTTTCAAATCAAACACAACTACCGCATGTTCTAAATCATGCATCAGATAATTCTTCTCGTGACTCTTGAGCTTCCTTGAAGCATATGCTATAACACTCCCATGTTGAATCAACACACACCCCAAACCAACCCTGGAGGCATCGCAATAAACCACAAATCCTTCCGTGCCTGCTGGAAAGGTCAATATTGGCCCCGAGGTCAATCTTGACTTTAATTCCTGAAAACTTTTCTCACAAGCGTCGGACCATTGGAACTTAACTACTTTCTGCATCAATTTGGTCAATGGGGAGGCGAGTGTCACTCCCCGAAATTCGAGGAGCGCAACCGGCGCTCGATCGAGTAAACCCGACTGAGCAAGCCTGTTAGGTCTCATTCTACCCAAACTAACTCATGAATAAATAGGAGATGGACTCCATTAATCAAATTCTATAAACATATCATTAACGATTTCCATTTCATTTTCATTAGCAACTTCATTCGCCACTCTAAAGGTGTTACAAGTTGTATACATCATTGCCAAACATCAATCTTTCTATTTTAATTTCAAATACCCAACATTACCCACAACTTGTCTGTAGAGCCTCTAAATACAACTAAAGAATATATGGAAATGCTGGCAACAAGGCTCCGGCTATACCTTACATAAATACCAAAATATACTTCGAAAGAAAAGCAGCATAAGCCATGCAGGGCACCGAGAGGAAATGGGCTCACCAATACAGCTGACGGAAAGTGGAGGAGGTGCTACTATCAGTGGACTGGAGTACCTGCTATAGAACCACCTACAATCATAACACGAATATAGCGCCCCCGGCAAAAGGGACATCAATACATTTGAATTGTACTGGTATGTATGAACAAACTTTACCCCAAGTAAAACCAAATAACACACAAGTAACAAACATCAATAGAATCAACGATCAAATGCACGTGAAAGAAACAATCAAAGCCAAACAAGTTTCACAATCTCTCCTTTTCCCTTTCAACATTATCACATCAATGATTTCACAATTTTCTCATATGTTCATTTTAATAGTGATTTCGATCACTTTCCTACCTTATTACCTCGGCCACCCTTATTACCTTGGCCACCCTTATCACCACAACCCACACCTTATTACTTCGTGTTGCAGCACGCAACCCGATCACACCGAACAATCATAATTCACAAACAACAACAACAATAACAACAACAACAGCAATTCACAAGGGACAACAACAACAACAATAATTCACTAAGAATTTCTATAACCATCAATACCATTTCCATCATATTCAACCGGTCATATACCATTTATGTCACAACGATAATTTCCCATGACAAGCCATATATGTTATTTCCACAGTTGTTTCGATTGCATGAATCACGATTTCTTTCCATCATTTCAAGGAAACACAAGTTCATTTCAACAATTCATATATTTGGCCCAAGGCAAAATAACTGTCACCAAGCAGTAATTCATGTACAAGGTATTGTCGTAATCGTTCACATTATTTATGTCATTTCACAATACCCTCTTTCATTACTTACCACACAGGGTTTTTAGCCATTATACACATTCCCACATTTGGACACATTAACATTCTTTCATTCGTTAACACATATTTCCATGTCGGCATCCTCAAGCCTTTACAAACTTTGCACATAATAAGGTAGGCACATCAAATAACTTCTCACAATCACATATAACTTGGTGGTGTGGAAATAAACTAAGACAACCAATACACATATTTTAATACAAGGTACACATACCATATGCTCGTCACAACAAGGGGATTCTACAAGAGTTAATGTTAGCTATACATACCTCAAATTCGCCCCATAATGATACTGCAATGATCCAATACACTTAAGCAACCTCAATCTACAATACAACATTCAATAGGGCCAATATTAGTAATAAATTTCATAACTTATGCCATTTAGACATATTATCAAACACCTTGTAGGTATAGATATTTACACCTCATAACTATAGTATTGGTTCATCCAACTATCACTATTAACCAACAATTCACTCTACCATCATTCCTAACCAATTTATAACTTCCAACAACATATATATATGTGACCATTCATTCATACCCAACCATCAACCTCATTAAATTAACTCATTTCACAATCTTTAAGACCAACACAACCTAGGTTCGGTACTTATGGCTTTCAATCGTCATCCCATGAGTTCTAATGTATCTATCATATATAAATAATTACCATAGAGTAGTTGGAGATGATAGGCATACCTCTTGTAGTAAGAATTTTAAGAATCCCCACTTGTGGTGTTCTTGATAAATTCAAGGATTTGAATGGAAATCTATGGATTTTCAAGATCAATCCATGTTAATATAAGTGTTTAGGAGTAGTAATCAACTCAAAATACTCAAAAAATCTTACCTTGGATCATAGAAATGAAGAGTGGGACGGATTCCTCTTGAGAGAGCAAGCCCTTGCTCCAAAAATGACTTGGGAACTCTCTAGACCCGGTCTTGGGTTAATGTTCGTGCTAGGGAGGCAGAATACTTTGCAATATGCACGACTTCTAGCGCGTTCGTGCTAATGGTCGCGCTAGTGACACCTGCCCAGTAAAATGGTCATAACTTTCTGTATACACCTCTAAATGATGAACGGTTTGTTGCATTGGAAACTAGACTCAAAGTGATTTAATTTGATAGGTTTTGAATCACACAAATCCTTATATAACCGGAGATATGATCGTCCAAAGTGAGGTCTTGTGCGCACTCATCTACAACTTTCGTCTAATATGAAATTTTCCAACTTGGCTTAGACTTAGGCCTCTCCTTAGACCCCAATTCACTTCTAATATGACTTATACACTTATTAAAATATCCAATTGATATCCATCATATCATAAATCCTTATCTGCACACGAAATAAAATAATTAGCCTACCTTGGCACGATAAAATCTTAAATTACTCAAAAAAAAAATTACGAGGCCTTACAGCGAGGGTAGTGAATCCCTCCACAAACCTTTGATAATACCCTGCTTAACCAAAGAAGCTATGAATCTCTATCGGGGTTGTGGGTCTAGGTCAATCCTTCACTGCTGCAATCTTCTGGGGGTCTACATGAATCACTTTACTAGAAACTACATGACCCAAAAAGGTAATGAAATCCAACCAAAATTCACATTTCAAAAATTTAGCATACAACTGGTGCTAATGAAGAGTCTGCAGAATTGCCTTGAGGTGACCGACATGATCCACCCAGCCCCGCGAATAAACAAGGATGTCGTCAATGAAAACAATCACGAAGGAGTCTATAAATGGTTTGAAGACCGGATTCATAAGATCCATAAAAGCTGTTGGGGCGTTGGTTAGCCCAAAAGACATGACCAAGAATTCAAAGTGACCATAGCAAGTTCTGAAAGCGGTCTTGGGAATATCCTGCTCCCTAATATTCAATTGGTGATACCCGGACCGTAGATCAATTTTGGAGAAGAAACTTGCACCTTGCAATTGGTAGAACAAGTCATCTATCTGAGGAAAGGGATATTTATTCTTGATGGTGACTTTGTTGAGCTTCCGATAATCAATACACATCCGGAGTGACCCATCCTTCTTTCTGACAAAGAGAAGCAGAGCACCCCACGACGACACACTCGACCGTATAAACCGCTTTTCTGATAAATCTTTCAACTGCTCCTTCAACTCCCTTAACTCTGCTGGAGCCATTCTGTATAGTGGAATAGATATTGGCTGCGTATCTTGCAATACATCAATCCCGAAATCAATCTCTCTATCTGGCGGAATCCCTGGAAGCTCGTCCAGAAACACTTCAAGAAATTCATTTACGACTGGCACGGACTTGGTGGTAGACACCTCTGAAGTGGTTTCCGCCACCCGGACCAAATGATAGATACATCCCTTCCTAATCATCTTTGAAGCCTTAAGGTAGGAAACAAACCTACCCTTCGGCACCACACCATTCCCCTTCCACTTAATAAACCTATCTTTCCATTCTTTGTTTCTGGGCCACCATCTTTATATGTGCCAAGTACATGCGTTGGTTGAGTAGCTCCAATCTGACCAACAATGCTTTGTTATTTGCTTCTTCATCCGCCCGAAAGCATCTCACGGTAGGTTTTTCCACCTCCACAGTGATCAAGGATTCTGCTCCATATATATTAGAGAGAAAGGTGTCTCTCCCATGCTTGACTTGGCCGTCATTTGGTATGCCCATAGAACTTCTGGTAACTCCTCGGGCCATTTGCCTTTGGCTGCTTCCAATCTCTTTTTTATATTTTGAATAATCACTTTGTTTGTTGATTTTGCTTGGCCATTTTCCCTCGGATGGTATGGTGAAGATGTGATTCTTTTGAGTTTTAAGTCCTTAAGGAATGCTCTGACCTTTGTGCTTATAAATTCCGACCCGTTGTCGCATGATATCTCCTTTAGTATCCCAAATCTAGAAATTATGTTCTCCCACAGGAAATCAACCACTTCGCGCTCGCCAATTTTCTGGTGAGGTCCTGCTTTAACCCACTTTGAAACATAGTCAGTTAAAATCAAAAGAAATCTTACCTTATGGAGAGCTAGCGGTAGCAGACCAACTATTTCCATCACCCATTTCATGAATTGCCAGGATAATAATATCGAGTGCAATAGTTCTACTAGTTGATGCACCAACGACGCATGGTGTTGCCACTTATCACATTTTTGAACAAATGCCTTAGTGTTTTATTCCATTTAGGGCTAGTAGTATCCTTACCTAATTAGCTTTAATACTAATGAGTCTGCACCTGAGTGATTTCCACGGATTCCTTCGTGAACTTCTCTCATGATATAACTAGCCTCGGAGGCTCCTAAAAATTGAGCCAACGGGCTTGGAAAGATTTTCTATACAATTGGCCTCCCCTGAAGCAGAAACATGTTGCTTTACTTCGTAGCACCCCCGATGCCTTAAGATCTTTAGGTAGTTTTCCATGCTCAAGATTTTCAATGATCCTTAAGATCTTTGGGTAGTTTTCCATGCTCAAGATTGTCAATGATCTTATTTCTCAAGTCCCAAACCAGATTAGTCCCATTTACTTCACAATAACCGTCCGCGTCCAATACCAAATGCACGAATTGTACAACCATACCGGAGTCAGATCCCTTCATCTCTTTGGACGAGCCTAGGTTTTCTAGTGCGTCAGCTTTTGCATTTTCTTCCGTCAGGATGTAGGTGATTGACCATTCCCTCTACTGTGTGAGCAGAGTCTTGACTTTCACTAAATATTGTTGCATGCATTTCTCTTTGGTGTCGAAAATCCCGTATACCCTACTTACCACCAATTGGGACTCATATTTGATTTTTGTGACCTAGGAGTCCAATCCCCTATCCAGCTCAAGTCATACAATCAAAGCCTCATTTCGGCTTCATTGTTAGTCAAGGGAACAGTTCTGACGTCCTGCCTCGAGGTTTCTCCCGAAGGTGTAATTAGCACTACCCTGAGCCTGAACCATTTCACGTTGGAACCTCCATCCATGAACAAGGTCCAGAATCCCCATGTTTATTCTAACACCATCATCTCTTTTTTGGTTGTCAAAGGAAGCAGTCTAGGACTGAAATCGACCACTAAGTCGGCCAAAACTTATCACTTGATCGAAGTCCTAGGTTTATACTCTATGTCAAATTCACTCTTTTCGACTGCCCATTTGTCCAGTCGACTTGAAAGTTTGGGTTTGTGAAGGATTTCCATAGGGGAAAAGTTGTCACCACGGCTATCGAGTGGTATTGAAAATAAGGCCTAAGATTTCGAGCGGCGACTATGAGAGCTAAGGCTAATTTTTTGAGGTGTGGGTAGCAAGTTTCTACTCCTATTAAATTTTACTAACATAATAGGTTGGAGATCTCATACCTTCATCTTCATAGACTAAAACGGCACTCACTGCTACATCCGAGACCACTAAGTAAATTAGCAATTGTTTGCCTTCCTATGCATTCGACAGTAATAGAGGGCTTGATAAATAGCTTTTCAAATCTTTCAATGCCTACTGGCATTCCATAGTCCATTCAAAGTTTTTCTTCTTTTTTGGAAGTGATAAAAAGAGATGACATTTTACTGAAGATCGGGAAATGAACCTGCTTAAAGCGTTCAGTCTTCCTATTAACCTTTGAACCCCTTTCACATTCGATAACTGGTCGAGGATATCCTCAATGGCTTCAATTTTATTTGTATTGACTTCGATACCCTTTTGTGACACTAGGAACCACAAGAACTTATCAGAGCTGACTCCGAATGCACACTTTTCTAGGTTAAGCTTCATCTTGTTCTTCCTTAGGATGTCAAAGGTTTTTTGGAGATGTTTAAGATGATCACATGCATTCAAATACTTAACCAGCATATCATATATGTAAACTCCCACTGTTTTCCCTATTTGTTTTTCAAACATTTTGTTCACAAGACTCTGATAAGTGGCTCTGGTGTTCTTAAGCCCGAAAGGAATCACATTGTAGCAATATGTGCCAAAGTTTGTTACGAACCAAGTTATTTCCTGATCTTCTAAGTTCATTTTGATTTGGTTGTACTCGGAACATGCATTGAGGAAACTCATAACTCGTGCACGACCAACTCTAGTAGGATACCTGTCATATTTGCATGCAACCACGTAAAATAATCAACATTAAATTTAAGAAATTCTATAAATCCTGACCTGAGCTCAGGGTTTAGTCTTGTCCCTAAGTGAAATTTCCTCTCCAAGAATTTCTCGAACAATTCAACTTGTTCGAGTTCTTCCGCTGTGGATTTGGTTGCGTCCGGTACCTAAAAATATCTTGGCACCTGATGGGAATTTCGATGGCTCCTTTTTTTTAACTTCGTTTAGCTCAGGAGCAGGCGTCCGTTCCTATAATTCCTATGCTACATGTTCCTTCCCTTTGCTACTACAAATCGAGATCAAGTTCATCTTCCTTGTCGCCGATTGATCTCCTCTTATTTGCTTAATTCCCTTAGGAGTTGGGAATTTTAGAAGTTGATGGTATGTTGACAACACGTCCTTCATCTCGTGTAGCCATGGTCTTCCAAGAATAATGTTATAGCCCATATCGCCATCGACTACTTCAAACAGGGTTGTCTTCGTTACCCATTCGACATTCGTGGGCAGCAAAATCTCTCCTTGGGTTGTCACACTTGCTAAGTTTAACTCGGCGAAGAGCTTTGTGGCCGGAATGATGCTTCCAGTTAGCTTGGCTTGTTCCATCACTCTCCATTGGATAATATTGGATGAACTCCCTGGGTCCACCAAAACACATTTAATTTTAAAATCTAAAATATTAAGAGAAATTACCAGGGCATTGTTGTGTGGTAGTAGAAATCCATCAGCGTCCTCCTCCGTGAAGGTGATATTATCCTCTACGACTTCCCAGAGTCTTTTTCTATAGGTTACCGATACCTTTGTCTTTTTTGTGTCTGAGAAGGTTACACCATTGATCTCGTTTCCTCCAAGAATCATGTTGATCATTAGACGATGAGTGACTTTTCCCGTTTTTGAGGGATCCGTGTTATCCCGGTTGTGACCGTTGTTATTTTTATCCTCACACAAATGTTTGCAGCCTCCAGTCCGGTGGTTATTGGTCCCTTGATACTCACACTATATGATATGGTAGCTCTGTCTATGGTCGGATCTATTGACCTTGGGAATCATGCTACCTTAATGTTCCTTATCGTCAATACTAGTTCCACCATGCTAACATTGAAATTGTACTCGGACAGTTTGGGGTAGGTGGAGTCCCGAGAACCTGATGTCTCTTTATCCTACAACAATCTGTTGTTCCGGCCACAGTCGATTCTCCTATTGGTAGCAAACTTGTCTGTGGACCATAAACCTCTACTGCGTCTTTAGGCCCATTCGTAGGGTAGAAAACGAGCTTTAACAGACCATCGATTTGCATTGAAATCATCATTTAACTTTTGCTTATTCTTCTCTCTGTCCGACCCTTTATTGATTTTGGGAAACCGAGCTAGTCATCCTCTTTTCTTATCTTCAATTCGTAGAGGATGTGGACATCTGCCCATGCTGTTGCTTGAAACTCGAAGAGACTTTTTTCAGTTTTCGAGAAGCGTTAGAGCTCCTTGGGTTCAACCCCTTAGTGAATGCCTCAGCTGCTCATTCATCTAGAATAACTGGTAGCAACATTATTTCCTTCTGAAATTTGGTCACGAACTCTCGCAGCAGCTCAGACTCTCCTTGCACAATTTTTAAACATGTTGGCTTTTCGGGACTGCACCTTCATGGCCCCGGCATTGGCTTTGATAAAAGAATATACGAGCATCTTGAAGGAATCTATTGCATGCTCGAGTTAAAGTGAATACCATTCCAGGGCCCTCTTCGTGAGGGTCTCCCCGAACTTCTTCAAGAAGATTGACTGAATCTCATGTGGAGCTAAGTCATTTCCTTTCACCATTATTGTATAGGTTGTGATGTGCTCCTGAGGATCTGAGGTCCCATCATATTTCGGCACGCCGGGTATTTTGAACCGCTTTAGTATTAACTTCAATGTCGTGCTTGGTTTGGACGACAACTGGGTGTATTTATTAGAGTCTGGTCCTTTCAGTACTGGCAGTGCACCTGGGATTTGATCCATTCGAGCATTTATTTCCCTCATAAACCACATGATTTTGGTTTTAAAGGGATAATTCTCGTTATTGTTACCGATTCGCTATTGTTCCACCCGTCTCTATCGAAGACGACCTCACCCCTAGGGGTATTGTTATTATCCCTTTGTGCTGTTTGGTTTGCGGGAGCACCGGAAGGAACTGGTTCTTGTTGCGAGAGATGCCCATAATAGCCTTTTGTTGTTCCCTTAGGATTCTCGCTATTTCTGCAACGTGCTCGTCTTCAGCATCATCACGAGTTGCCTCCTGAAAGTGTCATGGATATTTCCCACCATGGGCCGACGTGGCTTCATCCCCCTCATTACGGGTATCACTTATCGAATCTTCATGTTGAGGCTAATTTCCTTGGGCCTCAACATTGTGCGTAATGTTGGCATCATTATCTGTCATTTTTACGATTTTTCGCTAAGAAACAAAGAATAAAACATGTTAGTAATAGATGCAAGGATTAACACAATTACGCAATTGTTTAAGCCCCATGATGGACGCCAAACGTTTTACCCATAAAACGATATAGTTGAATTTGTAATGTAGTAATAGACAAGAGAATCGATTTGACCCCAAAATGATAAATAAATTAAATAAAATGTAGGTTGAAATTGAGATAAGATAATAGGTAGCTTGGTTACGGAATCAGAGCTTCTGAATGTAGTAATACAAATATCAATAAAAAAGAAATAAAATGTTATTGAGATTTTAATAGTGTATAGCATACGTTTCTCAACAAATTCGTGTCCCTTATAATGGATGTTGAAGCCACTATTTATTTTTTCACCTAGGGAACAAGTTCATAGGATCAAGCCCCTTTTTAATGATAATTATGGGGGCCATTGAAGAATGCGTAACGGCAAACTATGAATGCCAAAATTCTCTATAATAGACTGTGAATTTAATACTGGAGAGTATTCTCCATTGAATGCTATCGGGTGACATGCAATTATTTGTCTTTATTACCAATATTTCCTTCGGGGAGTTCCCGGTGTCAATCGAAGCTGCAACCCCCGGTCTTTGTTTCCACCTATCTTGCTTTCCATCTATCTCCGGTTCCACGTGTTTCTCTATTATACGAGTATTTATTATGAACCGAATTTACCCTATATACTAATGACCAATGTGCTCCGAGGTACCTGGACCTGCACAAAAATGTTCAGCAAGCGTAGCATGAGTAAACCAGAACGGTACCCAGTAAGTATTAAGACTAATCTCGGTGGAGTAGTGATGAGGAAAAGTCAGGATACCTACTAGATATAATAACCTATGCAAGTATGAATATAAAACGAACATGGAACACTATCAATATAAGGATAAACATGGTAGGAATACCAATACGATACTTGTAAATGGTAACAAGAAGCAACAATTAGCAACAAGGAGAAAAAATATAATAAACGCTATAAAGTAAGCAGAATACAGTTTAAATCCAGTGGAACGAAGTAAGTAAAAACAAGTAACAATCCAATATTTAACTGCTCTCACAGAAGTTTATACAAGAATTTTCCCAAGGTACCACACCTCATAATCACAAATCATTGGTCCAAAATAACGAACCCGAATCACTTGGCCTCTTATGCTTACATTACCAATCACAACCGCACAGACAACTCATGTGTTGCACGGACGACTCACGTGCCAATACCATTAATACCTCATGTCGGCATGAACAACTCACGTGTTAACAGTAACAATATCTCATATATGCACGGATAACTCACGTGCCAATAGCACAACTTATAGATAGAAGGTAAGTATACAAGAATACATGAGCATGATTAAGAAACATCAAGGTTTATATTCTTGGATTGATATAAGTGACAGATTACGGTGTATGCTTGTGCAAGTGTACTATTACTGCTCGAGTCAACAAGTAAGATTAGAGACATTGAATGGAACATAGGGAAACAACACAACAATATCCATAATATGTATGATTCACACAAGATAGTCACCACCACAAAAATATCATCAATGACAAGACCTCCAGGCCATCACAAATCATCCCCGACACAGCCCCACTTGTCGTGCCGCATGCGCAACAATAAAGTTATTGCCCGCTTTATCTTGCCACACGTTCATAATAATTACCCTACCTTATCTCGCCACATGTGCAAATCCAACATATATAGCCCGCCTTGTTATGCCGTATGTGCAAATATCAATACTAACAGTAGCACAGACAACTCACATGCGAACACCCTGATAATCCTCTCAATAATACCACGTTTTCCCAAAAACATAACAACATAATATAACAATCTGCACCATATGTGCCCCTGTTCCACAATGTTTCCACAACAACAATTCCAATATCACAACCCCATATAGCTCATGGCTCAACAACATCTAGTACAACAAGAACAACAATAACACGAGGTCCGGCAAGTAAATCAAAACAAGAATGACAACAATACAATGAAATGGAAGAATAAGCTTAGTAAAGAAAGGCATAATATGGTAGAGTAACTTCAATATAGTGTGCATAAGAACCCTAAGAGTCTAAATCGGTCAAATTTTAACATATAAGGTTTTGTACACACTCGTCACCTCGATTACACATCTTTGACGTAGTTCAAATAGGAAAACAAACCAATCCCTACGGGGTAGTTTCCCCTACACAAAGTTAGGCAAGACACTTACCTCAAAAGCTCTCATTCAATACTCAAAAATAGCTTTTCCTTTACAATTTTCCTCTGCTCGGCTCAAATCTAATTACATTCGACTTAATAACATCAATTAATGCAAGTGAAATCAATTACAATAAATAAATCTATGATCTTTTCACAATTCCTCAAAAGTCAACAAAAGCCAACCCCAAAACCACCCGGTCAAAATCCAGTTCCAAGGGTAGATTCCGACTAGACATAACCCCATGAGTCTATATATTTGTTTTGTTTCAAAATCCGAGTCCAACTCGACTCTCAAATCCAAGTTTTCTATTTTCAAAACTTAGATGAAATTTCTCAAAATTTCACTTTGATTCTCATAAGTTTGATGTTAAATTTCATATAAAATCATGTAAAATAGTTGGAAATTGGTCAAAATCAATAACCCAATGTTTGTATATGAAAATCCCTCTTCAAAATCATCTCCTACCGAGTCCAGGGTTCAAAGATAAAAAATGAGAACAAAATCTCGTCCCTCACCTTTTATGTCCAGTACTAAGTTTCACAAATGTGACCTGCTGTTCGCAACTGCAAGCCCCGCAAACAAGAAGAAAGACTACAAATGTGACAATCATCACAGCCCTACTATTGTCACGATTGCGACACAAAGTTCGCAAATGCAACCATTCACAAAAGCAACCCAGCATTGCAAATGTAGAATTCCCCCAGCCTTGATCCCAAAGCAAATGTGAACCCTGAGTTCGCAAATGTGAGCATGAAATTTCCCATCTACCTTCACCAATGTGACTCCCTCCTTGCAAATGCGAATGTCACAAATGTGAACAAAATCTCGCATTTTCGAGACCTGCAGCACCTTATCAAAACCAGTAAAACCTAAAAATCATCAAACAATCCGAAACGCGTCTGAAACTCACCTGATCCCTCAAGGCTCCACACCAAACATCAACACAAGTCTTAAAATATAATACGAACTTGCTTGTAGGATCAAACCATCATAATAACATTGGAAACCATGAATGGGACCTCCAAAACACATGAAATCTACAATGAAATTCAAAAACTTCTAAAAACGCAATCGCGCGTAAGATTCCTATCAAATTAACTCGGAATGATGCCAAACTTATTAGAAAAGTTCAAAATAACAAAATGGACTTACGGAAGTTATGAAGTCAACCAACAGTCAAACTTCTAAACCTCAAGGTTCCAATTTTCGGCAAACAATACCAATCAACCTACGAACCTCCAAATTTGATTCCATGCATACGTCCAAGTCAAAAATCACAATACAAACCTATTATGGCCATCAAAACACCATTTCGGGGTCATTTCCGCAAAACTCAAACTCCGGTCAATATTTTCAACTTAAGCTTCTAAAGTGAGAATCATTCATCCTGAAACATATGAAAATTAATTCTGAATATTCACACAAGTCATAATACAGAATTATTATGCTGCTCAAGGCCTCAGACCACTGTACAGAACCTTAAAGCTTAAAACGAATGGTCGAGTCATTACATTCTTCCCCACTAAAACAAACATTCATCTTCAAATGTGCCAAGAGTCTTTCCCAAGACATCAATTCACTATATAAACTCACCATATATGTAACCACATGTGATCGTACATAATCCCAATCCACATAGGCCCGACAACATTATCTCAATCAAAGATTATTCCTTTTAGTTCATGTCGATAAGCGTTAGAATCAAATTTTCACATTTACTAAACGGACTATTATCTCGCAACCACTTTGTAAAATCCTCAACTAGCTGCAACAACACATGTATACATCCACAAGATACAACCACACAACATAACACATCACACATATGTCCATAGCAACAACTCTGACCACAATAGCTGCCCATTACCATGCCCGATACCAGTAAACAACCTCATATTGACTAGAACCTTATTCTAGACCTTCACAACACCGCCAATGATGCAAGAAACATGTGGAACTCATAAGTACTCACCCGAGCAGTAAACCATATCAACACCACCCAGACACGTACATTGCAATCCAATCCCCAATTAGCACAACCCGAATATGACTTAACATGGAAAGAGAGAAACATATGATAGAACTATAAAACAAGACAATAAGTACACCTCCCTCATGAAACCATACTACTAATCCTATAAACAAGGAAGAAACAAGACACACATAACAACCACAACGAATCTTACATAACCTAACCTCACCGCGGAACATAGCATGGTATAAACATTCCTATCCATAAACACCATCATGCTCCATCATCCACCCAAAATCACAAGTAATATAAACATCTCAACATCTAAACACTGTACTAATTCAATCCTATAGAGAACCCAAATCATAGGTCGAGCCAAACCATCTAAAAATCACATCAAAACCTAGAGTATTTAACTAACAGAAAGTCCACCCAAGCCTCATACCTTCAATAGCAATCAAACCTAACGACAGTCATGGGCCATCACAATAAAAATCCCTAACTGGCACGAACACATGACAAGTAAAAGATTCACAAAACATAACCATGTATAAAGCAAGTTAGGATGAATCTTACTAATAAATGGGACATGATCGAAGTAACACAAATACATCTCCATAATAAACCATAACCATACCTGTAATAGCATTATTTAGTGCATCAGCCTCCGCCCAACCAGGAAAAACATCATAATGGGCCCGGTCTCCCACTCTAGGACGACCTCTGCCTGCCTGACCTCCACCTCTATCTGGCGGTACATGTATAGCAACAACTGGAGCGAAACTCATAGCCTGAATACCCCATTATGACACATCCATTTGAAGTCTAGGACTATCTCTCACCATATAGCTCATATCCCCACACTCAAGCAACCTCTCCACTAAGGTGGCTGTGGAAGCTATCCGGTATGGTAATTCTAGGACCCATGGATATTTGAGACACCACGTGAAGCCTGAAGTGCAAACAAAATTGGCTGACCCACATAACCTTGCACCCTGCCTCCAAAATAAGGATTAATATATCCGCTGAGTCCACGAGGCCTCTTAGCCTCCCTGTTCTCTTGCCCCTGGCCCCACATACCCTACAACCTGCGAGCGATCTCCACAGCCTAATAAAATAGAATATTCATGTCCAACTCCCGAGCTATGCTGAATCAGATACTATAATAGATCTTCTCAATAAACCTATGGACTCACTCCTTAACTGTAAAAACTAGTGGTGGGCATAATACCGACCGAACCAAAATAATTAGCCGAACCATGAATTTTGGTTTTTCGGTTTCGGTTTAATCGGTTATTCGATTGGTTTATGATTTTTAATTTATTTGATTTTGGTTTTTTGGTGCAGTTTATGGTTTTGGTGTTTCGGTTAAACTGTCACGCCCCAAAATCCAAGGAGCGTGACCGGCGCTCAACCGAGTAAACTCGGCTGAGCAAGCCTGGCAGGTTTCATACATACTACCCAACCTAACTCATAATTAAATAAGGGATAGACTCTATTAATAAAATTCTATCAACATACAATTAACAATTTCCATTTCATTTTCATTAGCAACTTCATTTTTCCACTTTAAGGGTATTACAATTTATATACATCATTGCCAAACATCAATATTTCTATTTTAATTTCCAATACCCGACACTACCCACAACCTGTCTACGGAGCCTCTAAATATAACTGAAGAATAATACAGAAATGCCGGCAACAAGGCACCGGCTATACCTTACACAAATACAAAAATAAGACTCCGGGAAGAACAGCGGCATAAGCCACGCCAGGCCCCAAGGGGAAAGGGGCTCACCCGTACAGCTAACGGAAAGTGGAGGAGGTTCTACTACCGGTGGACTAGAGTGCCTGCTATAGATCGACCTACAATCATAACACGAATGTAGCGCCCCCGGCAAAAAGGACGTCAGCACATTTGAATTGTGCTGGTATGTATAACTAAACACCATTTCACTAGAAAGAACTATCAAACAGATACAAGCAAATAATATGGGCAAATCAAAGAAGCAATTCATATAATCTTTCATACAATTTCCACAACATAGATTAGGGCATTTCTGTCACATGTTCAACACTGTTCTTATTACCACCGCCATCTCAAGCGGAGTCCGGTCACGACCTGACCGGCTAGGTCACCTCATTGGAGGCATTACTTTCAATCAATATTTTATTTCCCTTATCCGGAATTCAATATCAGCACATTACCACCATGTGTGCGGCATGGTTTCCGATCACGACCCGATCGGCTAGGTCACCTCATTGGAGGTATTACTCCATTCTTATTAGTCAACACCTTGAAATCTTTATTCCACACATATCATAACAATTCCTGGGCACTAATGGCCACCATCATCACATCATTTTACTTTCCCAACATTCGTTTTACAAGTTGTGATCATAGACACATATATCAAGGATAATTCAAGTTGCAATCACAGGTAGTGAGCACATAACTAGCATGAATAATTCTTTGTTTCAATTTGGCTTATAGCCCAAGTGTTTCAACACATAACTGTTCTTTTCATCATTATCTAATTATCAAGATTGGTACATTATTCACATTGAGGCACATCCTTCACGAATATGTATAGATATATGCAAATCAATTAATGCATAGTAACAATCAATACACTAGCCAATTCAACTCTTACCATACTTTCATAAATGACAACGGAGCTCAGTTTCTAATAAAAAGGGAGTTTTAGCCATACATACCTCAATAAAGCTTTCCTTACTCTTTTACAAATTTCCGAAACTCTTAGCACTTCGATATATTGAGTAAAAATTACAAATTAAATCGAGAATTAGAGATGAGATTGAGACTCTAGCTTGGTTCAAGCATATTGACAAACCCTAGAGGTGCAATATGATCTTAGGCCCCTTTTTGAGAGAATTTTATATCACTTTGTACCCCTCTTTAATTCACCACCTCCCACTACTCTAAGGTTTAACATGCATGCAAGGAATCCATTGTTATACCCATGAATAACCTCACCAGTGACCCCTTTATATCTGAGAATAATACAAACAAGAGTTGGGGTGATAAAGTATTACCTCTTGAGATGAAGGTCTAGGGGTCTTCACTTGATTTTCTTCAAGGATTTAGCCCAATCTTATGGAGTAATTTGATGGGGAGACTTTCCCTCTCTAAGAACCCCCCTCTCTCTCTCTAGAAATGCTCAGAAGAATGCTTAAAATGAGCTATGATATCAAATATATCAATAGGGACGTCGGGTTAAAAATTAGAAAACTGGAGCCCCGAGTCAAATATGCGATCGCAAATAACATGTGGTCCGCATAATTGACCGCAAAATGCTCCCCAAAAATTAAACATTCTGACTCAGTCTGCGGTAAGAATGCGGTCCGCATTTCGATTATGCGACCGCATAACTGACTTCAATTTTAACCAACATTCTGCCTCACTCTGCGGCAGATATGCGGTCCGCATTTCGATTATGCGACCGCATAACTGACTTCAATTTTAACCAACATTCTGCCTCACTCTGCGGCAGATATGCGGTCCGCATTTCGATTATGCGACCGCATAACTGACTTCAATTTTAACCAACATTCTGCCTCACTCTGCGGCAGATATGCGGTCCGCATTTCGATTATGCGACCGCATAACTGACTTCAATTTTAACCAACATTCTGCCTCACTCTGCGGCAGATATGCGGTCCGCATTTCGATTATGCGACCGCATAACTGACTTCAATTTTAACCAACATTCTGCCTCACTCTGCGGCAGATATGCGGTCCGCATTTCGATTATGCGACCGCATAACTGACTTCAATTTTAACCAACATTCTGCCTCACTCTGCGGCAGATATGCGGTCCGCATTTCGATTATGCGATCGCATTCTGGACCGCATTTCTTGCATTTTTCTAGAAATTTATTCTTGAAATTTTAATGCATTATTCAATCCAAAAAGGTCTGCGCCACATGCTCCTAACTTGGCACCATGGGATCCGGGTTTTCGAGTAGGGATTTCACGGGGCCTTACATAAACCCAGAAACCAAAAGTTTGGAGTTTGTACGTGAAGTCCTATTGTAGCTAGATTTTGATGTTGTGTTCACTGGTCAACCATTCATCTCTTTGAGAGCAGTATTTGCAGCCTCCACTATTGTGTACTCAAAAAAGCATAAGCTTTCGACCTTTTGGAAATTTTGTCCATTATGATTTTAACTGTTAGGATATAGAGAAAATTCATTGCATAAATTTTCTTATAACTATACTATCAAGAAGTAAATATTAAGACAACAAGTTTAAAGACCTTCAACAAGTTCACCAAAGACTTCAAATGCTGCACGTAACGTTTTCTCAGATGTATAGAACGACAAACCTGTGCAGAAAAGGTGCCTTGCAAACAGTTAGATAATTGAAACAAGGCAACAATCTGTAATGTAATCTCTAGTACTAAATGGAAAAGGAGTAATTTATTGAGTAGGAAATGACCAGCATTTTTTGGAGGCGAATGTAGATTGCAACTTACCAGTCACAAAAAGCTTCTTGGTAATAACATCTATTTCCCCCTTCGATGCTGCAGATTCCTGGAAATCTTCACCCAGCTTCAAATTCCCACCTGCTGTGTTGCAGTATTTCCAGAGAAGCATAAAATTTTCTTGAACCATTTAAAACCGAAAAAATAAATCGAAAATAACCGAACCGAACTTTGAAAAAGCTACACTGAACCATAAATACATTGGTTTGATTTGGTTATTAATATTGCAAAACCGATAAACCAAATCGTACTTTCATAATAACCGACCAAACTGACCGACGCCCACCCCTAGTAAAAACCAAAGCAGGTACGTGAAGGGACAACTCATTGAATCTGATGGCGTACTCTGCTACTGTCATAGTGCTCTGGCGCAGTTGCTCAAAGTTTGTTCATCATGCATCCCTGTGGGTCCGGGGAACAAACTCCCTAAAAAACATATTCAAAAAATTGAGTCCAAGTGAGTGGGTCTGCATCCGTTGGCCTACCTTCCTTATAAGCATGCAACTACTGATATGCTACTCCAGACAAATAAAACATAGTAAATGCAACTCCGCTCATCTCCACAATACCCAAAGTTCAAAGAATATAGTGGAAATTAACTAGAAAATCTCGCGCATCCTTAGTAGCTAGGACATTGTAAGTAGGATGATGATACTTCTTGAACCTCTTGAGCCTCTTCTGCTCCTCCTCTGATGCCTCTGGCTGACTTCATGCTGAACCGAAATAATAG
This sequence comes from Nicotiana glauca, assembly GCA_026770625.1. Taxonomy (NCBI): domain Eukaryota; kingdom Viridiplantae; phylum Streptophyta; class Magnoliopsida; order Solanales; family Solanaceae; genus Nicotiana; species Nicotiana glauca. Next base: position 55,736 of record MU753701.1, read on the forward strand.
GCTATGCTGGCATAACACCCGAAACTTGACTAATATAAACCCACTGCTCTGGAGTGTGGGAGTTTAAGATCCTACCCCAGACTATGAAATAGCTAGTGCAGCTGAAATCAATCCTGCCTGAGACAATGTACCAAACAAGCTCAGGAACTGCGCTAACGTCTCCTAAAGTCCAGGGGTAGAAACAGGCACCTCCAGTACCTGTCCCCCTAATGACTTCGAAATTCACTAATAAAATATAAATTTACACGGTCACATGCAATATAATTTACCCAACTATGAGTCGGGGTCAAATTTCATAGAGAACAATATGTAGGTGATTAAGCGTGTAAGAGAATTATCACTTCTTATGCTAAGCCAAATACTTAGAAAGGTTTTGGGAAAATATCTATACCTAATTGCAAAAATATAAACTAACATAGAAAGCAAGTAAAATGATCAATGGCTAATTACTCTCAAGTAACGATCCAATGTATTTTACGATTTTACAAATATGAGCAAGTTTATGTTAATTAGCCTCGGGTAATAATTCTTTATTAGCTTCTTCCAAAGACTAACATGAAATCCTAATTGAATTATTCCAAAATCAATTAAGAGATTAAGCACACCCAAATATGGCTACAAGTAGTTCAATCCTATCACTAAGTAGAATCTACGAAGTGAGGGTTAAAGCCTCAAGTTCTCGTTAATTAATCTTTTCCAGCCCCAAATTATCTTTTCCAAAATTAGTTCAAAGTAAATGGGCGAGTCCTAGGGTTAGATAATCCATTTGGAAACATTAAAGAACAAGAATAATTAAAGAAACAATAACTCACTTTATAATAAATAAAAATCGTTCAGTACATAAGCACAATAAGATATTTAATCCACACTTAAATTTTGAATATTTCCATAAACAAGATTTAGGTGTTGGAAAATATTACTACACACTTAAATATTCAATATAAAGTAAGGAAATGAAGAAATGAACATAAATGGGTAAGAAATTCTCAACCAAAAGCTTCAAATCTTCAAGAACCAAGTGTGTGTGCACGAATCCTAGCTCCATAACTTTTGTTCACTTGTCAAGATGTGTCAAAAATATCTAAAGACTGATAAAGATGTGTTTCCAATAGGCTAGATTGTGTATTAAATGTCTTGAGGTCAAAAATGTGAAATTTCAGAACTGCCCAGCTTTTCCGCCTATTTGTTCTTCGAGATCCCGATTATACCTTCACGTTCGCGAAGGTTTGTTTCCTTCATCTTCGCGTTCACAATTGTCCCTTCACGTTCGTGAAGGTTTGTTTCCTCTAGCTTTGCATTCGCGTACAACACTCCGTGTTAGCGAAGGTTTGTTTTTGTGTAGCTCCGTGTTCACTTTTATCTCTTCGCGTTCGCAAAAGGTAATTTATAGGGCAGTGTTCCTCTTTGCATTTTAGTGCCTTTTTAACTTATTTTCACTTGGTTTCTTCAAAATCACTTCTAAATCACATAAAACCTATAAAATGGATGTAAATGACATTATTTACGTGATTTACTCAATCAAACATATCAAAAATCTAAGATTAGTGATGAGATAAGTTGGTAAAATACCAACTTATCAAACACCCAAACTTAAACTATTGCTTGTCTTAAAGTAATTCAACAACTAAGAACACCCTTCTATAAAATCATTAATTAAGCTTAGTGGCATACCAAACAACATTTCAAGTCAAAAAGGTTCAAATTAAACACAATCTAGCAACTTCAATTGGTATCAACAATTAATTCATAGCATATGAATCACCAACAACTTATCACAAATTTTATTTCAATTCAAGTGCCCAAACAACACATTAGTCAAAGAAGAAATCAAGTCTTGACACTAAAGCTTCAAAATTTGCCTCTTTATCACAAATAGTTTTTCCTTGTTCATTCCTCCCAATTGGAGATTGTATTAAGTCACAACTCAAAATTTCATGTGCCCTCACACTCAAGAGAGAATCCCAACTTATAACTACAATTTAAACACAAATGGTATATCAAATGGAAAGAATTAACTATCTCTCATACAAAGATATTCAAATGCACGAAAGTAGTGCCATAGGCTTTCCCTTCATATATTTCTTCACTAATGTAGGTACACTTGGTTAAAAATCAAGTAGGACTTAAAGGATTGTAATGTAGGTTTTTAGTTAAGGTAGGGCACAATTTGGATAATAGTGACTCAAAACCTCCCTAAGCACTATAATTTGCAACAATTAAAGCAGAACTCCTTTCAAAAACTTATCCATATCATTTTCTTTTCAAAATCAAGGAAGGTTTCACTATATATATAGGTTACCTTTTACCTTTTAAGCAACTTTCACATCACAACATTTCCATCTTTCACCTCCAAACTTAGCTTTTAGCCCATGTTTACACTCTCAATGTACTTATGGAGGTAGGATGCCAAAAGATAGATCAATAAAGAATAAAGGATTAAAGCTTGTAACATGGTTACCACAGAAAACGTTTAAAGGTTCAAAAGGGGTTGACTAGGGAAAATATGCAAAGGTAGGAAATAACATCATTTTTTAAACCAAATTAGTCTAGGATTTCGCCTTGAACCACATTCCGAGTAAATTCTAGACTACAAATAATGCATAAGAACTCACAATAAATCCTACCACACATGGAACATGCAACCTCGAGTGACATATAAATCCAAAATCCAATTAAAACCAATAAACCCAAAGAAAATCACATATAGCCTAAAAGACTATTTAATGAATCAAAGAGCCAAAAATAGAACCTAGAAGTCACAACAAGGATTATCACTTCAATCATTTTTAATTTTAGAGATTAAGACTTCATATGCCAAAATTTAAATCACGTTGGTACTAAACAAGCCAGACGTTGGTTTATGAACAAAAGATCATACACAATAACCAATTTAGTTGCTACTAGTTACTAAACTAACTATAAAAAAAAACTAACAAGAATAATCCCTTAAGAAAGTTGTCACGCCATCCGTCATAGGAAAAAGTCACCCGGTTCAACAAAAAATATTCCTCGAAAACCGTAGCATAAATAAAACTCAATGAGATCTATTGAAAAGTATATTACTATTAAAGAGATAAAAATAACATTAAAAACTATTAAAGGAATAAAAATAAAAAATAACTAAAAACTACTAAAGAAAATAACAAAAGAGACTAATTTACCATAATATTAATCACAGCACAAGCCCGACAAGGGCACACAATATCTATACAAACTCATAAACCCGACATGGGCTTAAGTCAAGCATAAATAAATAAAATATGCCATTGATCACGTCCAACTATGCCTTATAAAAGGACATGCAGACGTAAATATAATCTGAGTGTTTATGCTCATAGTCGAACCCACAGGGAATTAATCTATCAATTACTTTCGTTGGACTTACTAAATTCTACATAATCAACTTTCCAAAACGTTGTGAATAACAGTTGATGGTATTAATAATAACTAAGACTGAAAGTAAATAAACAGCTGATATCTAACTATGCTTGGGTTGTAAACAATTATGAGAAGGTTCTAAGGCTATGATTTTCCCTACTGATGGAATCCCTTCCGGTTAAGTTTCATATAGATTCACCAAAACATCTCTATCAATCATGAGCACTCTTTTTATCGTAAATCTCTCCCGAGTAATCACAATAATTTAATAGACGCACTCTCCCGAGATACGCTAGCTGGCTTTGTTTATTACAACTCACTTTAGATTGCACTCAAGGCTTCGTTATCCCTAATCCCACCTTTAAACCCGTGGTTATAGATCCCGCTTATACTTTGGGAGTGATATTGTTCAACAACTACCTAAATATGCACTCTCTCCTGAGTTATGCACACTAAATAGGCACAACTAATTGAGGATCCTGTCAATTAACTACAACAAACACGAGTTGAATAAATAGAGATTAAACTGGCAATCTATATTAACATAATCAAGAAGTTCATCCTTCAATAGGTTCCATCAAAACCCTAGACAAATAATTTAGCTACTCGTGACAAAACGAGAATAAACTACTAAATTATTCATAACGGGTAATTACATGAAAATAAAAGAGATAGAAAAACTCTAATGTTTGGTTGATCTTCTCACACTTGTTCTTGCCTCTAAAAATAGTCTAAAATATCACGCCCCGAATCCGAGGGACATGATCGGTGCTTGACTGGGTAGCCCTAGTCAAGTGGACCTGGGTGCCTCTCTTACCCCACGTGTTACCCCGTATTTTTCATTACTTAATAGCCAAGAGAAATACCCATTTACAATCAAAACACCTTTTTATTACAAAACATGCATATGGTACATGATTCATAGCGTGGTTTACGCTTTACATAGCCCAACGTTTAAGATACATATTACATAAGTTCATGACCCACATTTCCTGTCTACGGAGCCTCTAAACATGAAAAAGGGATGATATCGTACTTGCCGGTAACAAGGCTCCAGTTATACCTTATATAAATATCAAAATAAGATCCCAAAACAGAAGCGGCATGAGCCACGCAGGGCCCCGAAAGGAAATGGGCTCACCAATTCAGCTGACGGGAAGTGATGAAGAGCTACAGTCGGTGGACTCGAGTACCTGCTATGGATCTACCTACAATCATAACACGAATGTAGCGCCCTCGGCAAAAGGGACGTCAGTACACTTGAATTGTACTGGTATGTATGAACAAACTTGCTCTAAGTAAACTCAAGCCATATTCAAGTAGGTAACAGTAATAGAAACAACAATCAAATGCACAAGAAAAGGAACAATCAAGCCAAACAAGTTTTCAATCTCTCATATTTCCCCCTTCCACAATTCCACGTCAATCATTTCACAATTTGCTCAAATATTTATTTCAATAGTGATTTCGATCACTTTCCACCCTTATTATCTCGGCCACCCTTATTACCTCAGCCACCCTTATCACCACAACTCGCACCTTATAACTTCGTGTTGCGGCGCGCAACCCGATCCCACCGTACAGTCACAATTCACCAACAACACAAAAACAATCAACAATTCACAAAGATCAACGACAACACTTCTTAAGAAATAACAACAACAATTTACAAGTATTTCCATGACCATCAATACTATTTTCCGTCATATCCAACAACTCACATGTGTTTTACATCACAACGATAATTGCCCCCAATAATCCATAGATGTGGTTATCACAGTTATTCCATTTGTATCATTTACGATTTTCTTTCGTCATTTGTTCCTCAATTCTTACCACAAGCACAATCACAATAATTTCATGAACAAGCCACGCAGACATCACATACCAAACATTCGTACACCGAACATGGCGATTCTACAAAGATCAAGGTTAGCCATACATACATGGAGCCGAATTCCCTTTTAATATCTACTTCCAACTTTACCAAAAAGCCTGGCAACGTTAATCTAGTGCACAAATTAATACATATTTCTTAGAATCAAAGTTCGCAATCACTACCCAAACATATTTAGGTTATCAACCCTCCTTTACATAATTCTTTACTCCCACCTAATTACTCTTACTAGATTTTAGGTTTTAATAGACATGCATGAGTGTTTCGATCCCTATTACCAAGAATCAATGCATAAGAATCTCCATTCTTATTAAAATCTAAAAATCAATAAAAAAGAGTTGGGGACCTTACCTACAAGAATGGAGATGAAGATAATACTCAAGAATTTCCGGGCCTGGGTGACTTTGGAAAATCAAATTGATGAAGATTGCTTTCTCTCTCAAGAACCCTCTCTTCCCTCTCTCTTATTTTGCCCTGTAACGTGATTAAAATGAGGGGTTGGGGTGTTTTATTAAAAAGGGGGGGTCGGGTTTAAAATTTAGATAATTTAGAAGCCCGAGCCGGATCTGCGGTCGCACTTTGCGATTGCAGAATCGAAATGCGGTCTGCAGATTGGACCGCAGAAGTGTCCCAAAACTCTGAGCATTTTTGCTTGGGAATGCGATGAGAATGCGGTCTGCATTCCTGTTCTGCGGTCGCATAATGCACCGCAGAACTGACCTTCACAAATCCTTGAGGAATTTATGCGACGGTTATGTGGTCCGCATATGGATTATGCGATCGCATAATAGACCGCATTTTCAACATCAATTTCGACTAACTCTCTGATTAACTCTGCGGTAGAAATACGGTCCGCATACCTGATCTGCGACCGCATTCTGGATCGCATAATGATAATTTTCTGGAAAATTTTGATTCTTGATTTTTAAGTGCAAAATCAGTAAAAAGGGTCCGAACCGCGGCGAGCTTTCTACACATTCCTAACACATATTCGGAACTTGGCACTATGAGCTACTAGATTTTGAGCACAAAATTTTATGGAGCCTTACATAAAACAAGCTTAAAACAATCTTGGGCGAGTTTCTAAAACTTATAAGGGTTTTACAAAAGTTTTCCCAAAATTACACTTTGGCCCCCAAATTTCCAGGTGCGTGAACAGTTCACCGCAGCCGCGACAGACCGCAGTGAAGGATGACCATTCTATTTTGTGTTTTGTTCCACCGTGGTTGCATCGTGGTCGCGGTGGAATTCTTGTCTAGGCCATTTTCTGCTCCTTTGTGATTGGGTACTTCTTGAGTGGGTGTTTTATTCACATTATCTCCTCCAAAATACTCCATGTTGCTTCCTCACATATAATATTCCCTGCGAAACCAAAGAACACTATTTAAAGCATTTTGTTGGCAATTTACCTATAAAACAACAACAAAGCATGGTCATATTAAGGTGTAAATATTAACTATATAGCCTGCTATCAACCCCCCATACTTAAATCATTGCCAGTCCTCGAGCAATCCACCATACTCCATCAAAATTCCTTCCCTAAGCTTTTCCCTTAACGACTCACAACATGAACATTTTAGAAAAGTTGCACCTAGTAGTGAACAACCTTTACCTCAAGAATCAACTCTTTCATACCATGCAACATTCCCACTTACTCAAACCACTCTATACAAGAGTCAATACTTACCTTTCCTTTGTGAATCACATGCCCTCACATCACACAAGAGAGTAGTTCCACATATAATGATAGTGAGAACAATTAGGAACTAAGATAGACAAAATTCGCTCACTCTAAAAAAGAACATTCACATGCCATAAAGATGCACCATAGTGTTTCCCGTTGTGCAGTGCTCGATTAGAATCGAGCCCCACTCAGTCTAAGATCAATAAGACTTTACTTGGTTGTAATGTAGGCTAAGGGACGAGTATGATATATTTAGATATAGTGACTAACCTCCCTAAGCAATTTTAATACAATTACATTAAACTTCAAGATCATAGTTGTGTCAACCAAACACTCCACCACATTTATTTAAAATATCCCCATCCATTAGGTGCAATTTGTACAAGCTACCACTTATTATCCACTATAATTTTTTTATTATTTTTTTTCTTTTTTTCTTTTTTTCGTGGTGCATCTTCTTTTAGGTGTCAACATTCTGCACCTTTTCTCTATTTCAATGGTTCCACTCAAAAACCAAACCACCACCCCACACTTTTGCTTATGCATATTTTCAGTACCATTCTAGTGCTTAGTGAGAGGTAAAAGGGTTCAAACAGCAGGATATTCAAACAATTGGGTAAGGTTCGCAATGTGGTTGCCAAAAAAACAACTTATAGGCTCAACAGGGTTAACTAAGATGTAATGCATTCAGGTGGGTTTATTTTATATGTCTGAATCAACAAAGAAATGCCTATATCACTTCTAAAACTGAATGAAACTACTATTTCACTTTGCAAACACACATGGCAAGTTCTAGACATCAAATGTGAAGCATGGAATACAGTAAAACTCACACACACATGGCACATGACTCACTCCAGATTAGTTTATCAAGACATTCTCTTTTGAGTGTTCAAGTTAGATACAAACATACAATTTTAAGGCACTTAAACAAGATTCAACCCTTGAAGCTAAGCATTACACTCTAGTGTCTATCGTGTTCAGGTGTAGAAACGCTAAGGGTTTTTCCTTTGATTTTAGCTCGTAGCCCATTAGTCCTAACCTAAAACTAAATAAAAACAAAAACAAAAACAAAAACTACCTATACCCCGTTCAAGCTAAACCCTTGGAAAAGAACCGTGGCCCAAAGAAAAACCAAGGGGGAGTTATTACACTACCTAAAAACAAACTAAAAATCCTTTTTGGTCTTTTCTCTAGACTAACTTCCTTCGAGAAAATTGTCTAAAGGATCCGTCATCAGGAAGAGTATCCATTTTTTTTCTCGACTTAGTCCCTCAAGAACCCCACCGAAAGAGATCCATCATCGGGACAAGTCACTTACTATTTTAACTTTCCTAATGAACTATTACTCTAACACCAAAACAATCAAAGCAAGACAAACAAACAACATCAAACAGTCAGTTGTTACAATTACAAACATACAATGAAGTATCCCCCACCCTACACTTAAAACGAAGACATGTCCCGATGGCTTAAAAATTTAAAGAACAGTGAGGTAAAGGAACTTCCCTGACGGTTCACTCCTGGTCGGAGACGGTGTCTGGGTTCACGTTGCAAGCGCGTCCCAGAGCTCTCAACCAGTCCAAGAATTTCTTCTCCGTCTTCACCTGCATTTCAGCCACCGCATCTACTCGGGCCCCCAATTCAGTGACTGAGGTAAGCAATCCGGCCATATCCTATTCCAAAGCTGTCAAACGGGTGCTCCTGCATGGCTGTGAAGGGCCTTCCACATCAACTCTCGGAGGAGGGGGAACCTCAGTTACCTCAGCATTATCCTCATCATCATCTGAATCATCATCACTGTCCCCACCGGCTCTCTTCCCTCGAGTCCAATTTTTCTAGCCCTGAATGGGGCTTTCAGAGGCAATTTCCCATCAAGTCGAAGGTTTTCAGGGACTTGAGCAAGATAGCATAGCCGGGTGATTAGCGAAGGGAAGTAGTGGCCCTTGATTAGCTCAGGTGATCTAATGAACATTTTATCATGGATGACTCGGGCGACATTAAAATCCTAGTGTGTCATAAAGCAGTAGATGATCGCTGCCCATGGCCCATTCACATCAGTGGTATTGCTGGATGGTAGCAGGCGGGTGTTGATAACAGTGAGCCAGCACTTTGCCTCCCAATTAAGGGACTGCGAGTGCAGATTCTTCAGCTTCGTTATCCATTTAAACGACTTGCCAGGGATACAGATTATATCAAGAATTGGTGCGCACTCAGTCCTCAGATGGTGATAAGCTATGTAATGATCCATCTTACCCGTGAATGCTGGGAGGCAATACTCTCGACGGATGGCCTCTATAGATGCATTAACACGGGTATTGTGCATAGTCACAACCCCATTCTCATATTCTGGCAAGTTCGCATAGAACTCCTTCACCAGCTAAATATTAACCTCCTCTGTACCTCGAAGAGGATGTCCAGCTGACACCTCCTCAACTCATTAAACATATTTGGGCACTCTACCTCCAAGGCACTTCAATCAATATGTACCTCATGGAGCAACTTCTAAGCTACTTTCTGGTTGTACCTATCCTCCACTGATTTGGATACAAACCGAGTGCTATCAAACTGAGGTGCACTAGCCTGACTCCGGGCACTCGAAGAGCCTGCTGGTCCACTAGCAGAAGGCCCGGTGTTGCGTCTCTTTCGAGATGAACTCATAGTACCTATTAAAATAGAGAAACGCCTATTATTAAGTGTGCGAAATGTGTGACTATGGGTGGTTACTCAGACTTCACCACAACCATGCCGCAATAGCTCCTTATATCTCCATTGGGGCAATTTCCCAAACATATTGTGGGAAAGACAAATATCTTCATATACACAGCCCATGTGAATCAAGAAAACTTCCCAAATCAAATACGCCACTACACCCACACACCTCACACTTTCTTCATTCAATCACCCACCAACAACACCATTCCAAACATTGAATACACAGCCCCTTCGCCAAACATGGTTGCAAACAAAATTCAACAGAAAAATAAGAGGAAAAAATAACAAAAATCTACTACCATTAAAACCCATCAAAATCATGAAACTAACATACTACAACCTAATACAAAAGAAAAGAGAGAGAAGAAGTGAGTAACATACCTTAGTTGTAGAATGGGTCAGAAGAAAGGAGGTAGGGGATGGTAGTATGAGTGAAGAAGAAGGAGAAGAGGTTAGGAATTGGGGAAAGGGATTGGGTCTTTTAATTTTTTTTTGGGGGGGGGGGGGGCTTGGGTTTTAAAATTAAAAGAAGAAGAAAAGATAAAAGAAGAAAAAAGGAAAAAATAAAAAATAAAAAAGTAAAATACCTGGTACCCCTGCAGTCAACCGCGGTCCACTACGGCTGCGGGGGGTCTTAAAATTTGAGGCAGAATACTCTCGCTTCACCGCGGCCATGGTGAGATTTAAAACTTGAGGCAGAATGTTTGCCTTCCACCGCGGTTGCGGTATTGACCCTGATTTTTTTATTTAAGAAGTTACAAGCAAATGCTAACAACAACATTCATGGGTTGCCTCCCACGCAGCGCCTGATTTAACGTTGCGGCACGATGCATGCAAGCGCATTTAAGGTTCTCTCTACCTATGAGGTTCCGTCAGATTCATCTCAGACACTTCCTTTAGCTCTTTCATACACATGTATAACTTCAATATCTGCCCATTGACTCTAAATGTGTGAGAGTCTTTTTCCAAGACAATCTCCACAGCTCCTAAATGGAAAACTTCTACCACTCAAAATAGACCAGACCATCTTGACTTAAGATTAATAGGGAACAACCGTAGTCTTAAGTTATAGAGCAATACCATGTCCCCGGGTTTGAAATATCGCTTAACAATGTCCTGGTCATGCAACCTCTTCATTCTCTCCTTGTACAACTTTGTGCTCTCAAAAGCAAGATATTTGAACTTGTCAAGCTCATGCAATTCAGTGACTCTTGTTGTGCTTGCAGCCTCCATATCTAAGTTCAGTTGTTTCAACGCCCACCACGCTTTATGTTCAAGTTCCACCAGCAAGTGGCAGGCCTTTTCAAACACCAAATTATATGTTGACATACCAATTGGTGTTTTAAAAGCAGTTCTATAGGCCCAGAGTGCATCATCTAGCTTTTTCGCCCAATCAGTTCTTGTGGCGTTCACAGTCTTGGTTAGCACACTCTTTATCTCTCTGTTATACACTTCAAACTGCCCACTAGTCTGTGGGTGATAAGGGGTAACCACCTTGTGGCATACATCATACTTTGCAAGAAACTTCTCGAAGGCTCTATTACAGAAGTGAGTGCCTCCGTCACTGATAATTGCTCTTGGTGTCCCACAGCGGGTGAATATGTTCTTCTTCAAAATCCCACCACCACTCTTGCATCATTAGTGGGTAACGCTGCAGCTTCTTCCCATTTGTACACGTAATCCATAGCAACAAGTATGTACTTATTTCCAAAGGATCTAATGTAGGGAACCATAAAGTCAATCCCCCAGACATCAAACACTTCCACCTCTTGAATCGGGTTCATGGGCATCTCATGGCGACATAAAATGTTCCCGGTCTACTGACATTCATTGCAACCCTTCACCTATTGGTGCGTATCTTTAAACACTGTTGGCCAAAACAATCCGGCCTCTAACACTTTCACAGCTGTCCTAACCCCTCCAGAATATCCTCCATACGCCGATGCGTGACAAGCCTGCAAAATAGAAGATTGTTCTATCTCGGCGACACATCTCCAGATCATATTACCAGCAAATATTCTAAACAGATAAGGCTTATCCCAATAATACATGTGGTAATCATGATAAAACTTTTTCTTTTGTACAGATGAGAGGTCATAGGGAACTATACCACAGGCCAGGTAATTTGTAAAGTCTGCATACCATGGCGCTTCCTCAAGACTAGTAGCGAGCAGCTGCTAATCTAGAAAGGTTTCCAGAATCTCTTCGACCTCGACTGATTTTTTAGCTTCTTCAAGTCGTGATAGATGATCAAAGACTTGATTTTTTATGCCCTTATGGTCACGAATTTTGAGGTTGAATTCTTACTATAGCAGCACCTAATGAATCAGGCGCGGCTTAGACTCCTTCTTCTCAATCAAGTACTTGAGAGTTGCATGATTAGTGTATACAATTACCTTAGATCCAATCAGATATAATCTGAATTTATCAAAGGCAAACACCACATCCAATATCTCCTTCTCTGTCACAGTGTAGTTCAGCTGAGCTCCACTCATCATTCTACTAGCATAGTAGATTGGATACATCAACTTGTCTTTCTACTATCCCAGAACTTCCCCCATTACATAATCACTGGCATCACACATGAGTTCGAATGGCTGCTCCCAGTCGGGGAAAACTATGATAGGTGTTGTGACCAATCTCTTTTTCAGCTCCTCGAATTCTACCGTGCAATCATCAGGAAACAAGAAAGGGTGATCTTTTTCTAACAACTTGCATAGAGGGTTGGCAATTTTTTGAGAAGTCTCTTATGAACCTCCGATAGAAACTGGCATGCCAGAGGAAGCTCCTGATTGTTTTGACTGAAGTTGGAGGGGGCAGCTTTGCTATCACATCCACTTTAGCACGATCCACCTCAATTCCTTTACTTGATACCTGCTTCCCCAAGACTATATCCTCTTGTACCATGAAGTGGCACTTTTCCCAATTCAGAACCAGGTTAGTCTCGATATACCGTTTCAGCACACAAGTCAGATTTATCAGGCACTCATCAAATGAGTTCACCACCACTGAGAAGTCATCCATGAACACCTCCATTATATCCTCTACCATGTCAGTGAATATGGCCATCATGTACCTTTAGAATGTGGTGGGTACGTTGCATAGGCCAAAGGGCATCCTCCGAAACGCATAAATGCCATACGGGCAAGTGAAAGAGGTCTTCTCTCTGTCTTCCAATGCAATGGAGATCTGATTGTATCCTGAGTACCCATCCAAAAAATAGAAGTGTGACCTCCCTGCCAATCTGTCTAACATCTAATCAATGAAGGGAAGTGGGAAGTGGTCTTTCCAAGTGGCAAGATTCAACTTTCTATAATCCATGCAAATTCTCCAGCCCGTGACGGTTCTTGTAGAGATCAATTCATTGTTGTGATTCTTAACTATCATTATGCTACCCTTTTTAGGTACGCATTGAACTGGGCTAACCCAGCTATTGTCGGAGATTGGGAAAATGATTCCCCTATCTAACCACTTGATTACTTCTTTCTTCACCACTTTCTTCATATTGGGGTTCAGCCTTCTTTGGTGTTCCCTGGAAGGTTTGTGTCCCTCTTCCACTAGAATTTTATGCATACAGTAGGCGGCGCTGATCCCCTTTATGTCTACCCTGGTCCACCCAATGGCAGTCTTACACTCCTTAAGTAACTGCAATAGTTGTTGTGCCTGAACATCTAACAAACTAGATGAGATAATAACAGGTAATATGGAGTCAGGTCCAAGGAACTCATACCTGAGATGGGCGGGCAGTGGCTTTAACTCGAGCTTTAGTGGTGCTTTGATAGATGGCTTGGCTGGGGAGTTTCTCTATTTTCCAAGTACAAAGGCTCAAATTCTAGTGTTCTAACCCAAAACCCTCTACCCTCTAACGCTAACACCCATTCCGCTAGATCCTTTCCATTTACCTCATCCAGATTTATAAAACATGCAGTAAGGGGATCCTCAATATTTAACATCTCATCATCAGTCTCTACAATTACATCCACGGCATCAATAAGAGAGCAATTGGCGAATTCACTTGGTCGCCTCATAGATTTCTGCACGTTGAATGTTATTTCTTCATCGTTCAATCTCATCTTGAGCCTTCAGTCTCACAATCAATGAGAGCTCTCCCTATGGCCAAGAATAGTCTTCCCAAAATTATGGGAATTTCTTCATCCACTTTGCAGTCTAGGATCACAAAATCTGCAGGGACACAAATTTTCCTACCTGAATCAACACATCATCCAGGATGCTAGAGGGTCGTTTCACAGTCCTGTCAGCCAGCTGCAACAACATAGAGATGGGTCTAGCTCTTCCAATGCCTAGCCTTTTATAAATCGCCAAGGGCATAAGATTGATGCTGGCCCCTATATCAGACAGTGCCTTAGCAAAAGCAAAATTACCTATAGTGCATGGAATTGTAAAGCTCTCTGGGTTAGATAACTTTTCGACAATTGGTCTAGTCACCACCGCATTACAGGTCTAAGTAAGAGTAACTGTGGCCAAGTCTTGGAAATCAAACTTTCTGGACATCAGGTCCTTTATCATTTTTGCATACCCAGGCATCTCTTCCAAAGCTTCAATCAATGGTATGTTTACCTGGATTTGTTTTACCATCTCAAAGAATTTCTTGTATTGCTCCTCCTTTTGGTACTTAGCCAGCCTCTGAGGGAAGGGTGCAGGAGGTCTCTTCTTCCCAATCATTTGGGATTGATATTTATTAGCTGCCACCTCAACTACTGGTTCCTGGGCTGTCTCAGCTTCTTTCTTGATCTTGATTTGAGTGCTATTTTCTTCCTAAGCAGGCTGGACTGTCACCTCTGTCATCTTTGTTGACTCATCCAGCTCAATGGGCACTGGTATGAGTGTCTCAGCATGTCTAGTTTCTCGAGCCCTCTCTTGCTCTACGTCCAGATCTATGCCATTACGTAGACTCACTACCATCAGCTGCTTCGAGCCTTGATCTTTTAGATTTATATGTGTGTCTGCAGGTAGTGTTCTATGAGGATGATTGTTCAGAGATATCAAAATTTGGCCTACCTACACTTAAATATTCTTGATCGTTGCATCATGTGCATCTACTCTCTCATTAATTTTAGCATTATACCTGATAACCTGCTGTATCATTGCTTCAAGTCTAGCAAACCCATCTTCTTGCCTTCCACCATGCTGCTACTGAGGAGGGTGATACCCCTGCTGCTGATTCTGATTATTATATCCCTGTGGCCTTGGGTAAGGAGCCATATTGTTAGGGGGTCGCATACCTCCCATGTTCCCAGTGTTAAAATGTGGTTGGACTGGCTGTACTGCTGATTTTGCTGGCTCCAATTCTGACCACCCTATCTCTGGCCTCCATAATTAGACACATACTTCATATCTTCAGGATAGTGATGATGATCAGGTTCTGCATTCCACTGGTTACCAATCGGCTGATTGATGCAAGATGTGCATAGACCCCCATTGGTATTATCCACGATATGTACTTGTTGCTTCTGCCCTGACTCTTCCACCTTTTTGTGAGTATACTCATCTGTTTCAATAAGGTGGCCATATTTTCAGCCATAGAGTTGGATGGATCGAAAGGTAATGAGTGCACCACTGGAGTGATAGGTGCATTCTTGGATGTCCATCCCAAATTCTGTGCCATCTTGTCAAGCAGACTCTGGCCTTCTCTCCATATTTTACTCAGAAATGCTCCACAAGCTGAAGCATCAACAATGTTTTTCACACTATCTGACAACCCCATGTAAAATCGTTGCCCCAATATCATATCTAGAGTACCATGGTGCGGATATATAACTAACATTCCTTTAATACGCTCCCATGTCTCATGCAGTGTCTCCATAGGTTTCTGTTTAAAGCTCAAAATTTCATTAATTTGTTGAGCAGTTTTGTTGGGTGGGTGAAACCTTTTATGGAATTGCTTGACTAACTCATCCCAAGTTGTTATAGAATTTATGGGCAGTGAGTTTAGCCAGGTCTGGGCAGCTCCTATCATTGAGAATGGAAACAATAACAGCTTGATTGCTTCCGGAGTTACATTGGGCTGCCTTCGGGTTTTGCAGATAGACAGGAAATTATTCTGCTGAGGATCTCCAACTTGTGACCCCAAAAATAGTTCCTTGTTCTGCAAAAAGTGCATCATGTTATTCGTGATTTGGAATGATTCAGCCTATATCTACAGGACTACAATCGCTGTGGATAGATTTTCAGCTGTGGGTTATACCCAGTCATAGAGAGCAGCCTCTAGCACAAGAGGTGCCGGTGGATGATTGTTTTCGCTATCGCCCATATTCGGTTCAAGTTGTTCAATTGTTGGTTGCTGTTTTCTTTTCTGGTTGGCTTGGTTCAAGGCCTTAAAAACTTTTTCGAGATCAGATAGAGCTTCGAGTACTTCACCAGTTCTTGTTGAGTTTCTAGGCATGCACCTGTACAACCAAGTCAACAAACGTTAAAATTTCAATGTAAAGAGTGGGTATAGAGAAGACTGACCATACTAAGAATTTTTGTACTTCTTTGAATTGTAATTGATAACACCGTTAATCCCTCGGCAACGGCGCCAAAATTTGATCACGCCTATCTATGCCTTATAAAAGGACATATGGATATTGCAAATATAATATGACTATTTATGCCCAGAGTCGAACCCACATGGAATTAACCTATCAATTACTTTCGTTGGACTTAATAAATTTTATGGAATCAACTTTCCCAAATGTTGTAAATAACAGTTGATGGTATTACTAATAACTAAGACTGAAAGTAAATAAACAGCTGAAAACTAACTATGCTTGGGTTGTAAACAATTATGAGAAGGTTCTAAGGCTATGATTTCCCCTATTGATGGAATCCCTTCCGGTTATGTTTCATATAGATTCACCAAAACATCTCTATCAATCATGATCACTCTTTTTATCGTAAATCTCTCCCGGGTAATCATGATAATTTACTAGACGCACTCTCCCGAGATATGCTAGCCGGCTTTGTTTATTACAGCTCACTTTAGATTGCACCCAAGGCTTCGTTATCCCTAATCCCTCCATTAAACTCACGGTTATAGATCCCTCTTATACTTTGGGAGTGATTTTGTTCAACAACTACCTAAATATGCACTCGCTCACAAGTTATGCACACTAAATAGGCATAGCTAATTGAGGATCCTGCCAATTAACTACAACAAACACGTAGTTGAACAAATAGAGATTAAACTAGCAATCTATATTAACATAAATAGGAAGTTTATCCTTCAATAGGTTCCATCAAAATCGTAGACAAAGGATTTAGCTACTCAAGACAAAACGAGAATAAACTACTAAATTATTCATAACGGGTAATTGTAAGAAATTAAAAGATATAGAAAAACTCTAATGTTTGATTGATCTTCTCACACTTGTTCTTGCCTCCAAAAGTAGTCTAAAACAAGCTTAAAACAATCTTGGGCGAGTTTCTAAAGCTTATAAAGGTTTTACAAAAGTTACCCCGAAATTACACTTTGGCCCCCAAATTTCCAGGTGCGTGAACAGTTCACCGCGGTCGATCGCGGTAAAGGCTGACCATTCTATTTTGTGTTTTATTCCACTGCGGTCCACCATGGTCACGGTGGAATTCTTGCCCAGGCAATTTTCTGCTCCTTTGTGCTTGGGTACTTCTTGAGTGTGTGAGTTTTCTTCACATTATTGCCTTCAAAACTCTCCGTGTTACTTCATCATATTCCCTACGAAACCAAAGAACACTATTTGAAGCATTTTTTGTCAATTTACCTATAAAAACAACAACAAAGTATAGTTATATTAAGGTGTATATATCAACTATATAGCCTACTATCAGCCACCTCAACTAAACTTATTGCAGTGTCCTCACTGCACAATATCAAAACAAAAAGCATAATAGTTAGAGGGGCTCCTCCTCCTCCTCCTCCTCCTCCTCACCATCATCATCAAAGTCATTTGAACTTCAAAACAACCTTAGCTTATCCATCATTTGTTCAAGAATTTGCTCATTTTCTTTTCGTGCTCCATGAACTTTCTCTCCCTTTTCTCAATCTTCCCTTGCCGACTACTCATATTTTCCAACCTATTGTTCATGGACTATATCTTGCCTGTTATTGCTTTTTGCTCTTTGACCACATCATCCAAGGATGATGGGGCAGCAGTGCTAGTAGATGTGCGAGCACCAGGTGGGCCAGTAGGAAGGCCAGCTATAAGCTACCTAATGTGTACATCTACTCCATGTATTTGATTGGATAGGTGATGCATGGTTAGGGCCTACTTGGAGTGGTTCCATGAGGTCAAATGACCCTGGTGTAGGTGCAAAGGGTTCGATGGGATCATTAGTGGCCTCAAAGAACTGCCCAAATAAAGATGATACAACATCATTCCTCCTATTGCTTGTTAGTGGGTCGCCTTTTCAGCATTGAGTGGATCATCAGCTTTCTCGGACCTTTCTCACCATAATTTAGGCATTTTAACACCCCCAACATCATATCATAGCTGAGTGATCAATGATGGGAGGAATAGGCTCTTGGACCTCCCATTGGTGGTTTCCTCGATTTCTCTAACAATATGCTCCCCCACTTTCACTGTTAGTCCATCCATGATAGCATCAATTATCAGTTACCTCTCTGGTATCACATCAGTGTCAGGAAAGACCCTTGCACATATAATAGAGAGCCATGTCTTTTCCTTAGCAGTGAAATCATGAGAATCAACTCCCTTGTGCATTATCAACCACTTTGGGGTCACCCCGTCATGAAATATGTCCACAAACCATTGGTTTTCTCCTGCTTTTGCTTTGTCTCTATAAACCTCATTATTAGCATTAGGAAGGTCATAAATTCCATTGATTACCCCAGGGCTGAAGTTGACTTGCACACCCCGCATAGTAGTAACTAAGGCTTATTGGAAGTTGGTCCCTAAGGCAATTGCATAGAATTTCAACACTACTGTGTAGTTGGCATTATTTGGTTGAGCGACAAAACAAATTCACCCGCTTTCTACCAATCTTGAGTAGAAGCCTGGTATTTTAGCTTCGACCTTTTCCATGTTTATGCCTTTTTCCCTGGCGATGGTTTTTTACAAGGGTTCATTATATTTCTTCTCATATTCCGTAGATAAAAACCGGTCATGATCAAAGGGTTCCTCTTGTTTATTTTTTTTTTTGGCAAATTATACTACTATGCGTGCCTAGCAGTTATTTATTAATAACAGAAAAATAAAACCACAAAGGAAAAGTATATGTAAGGGAGGCATGGACCTTACCTTACTAATCCTATTAAGGCGAAGAAAAAAATCTCATCTTCTAGCAAGCATATAAAAAATAGGAACTTGAAAGTACCAAGTATTCTATGATCGCCATAGAGTTTATAACACACTCTATGATACTATTACAAGTGATGATGCTTTGAAAATGATAAACTAAAACAATGTAGAAATTTGAGTCTTGCCCCTCATTTATCAAACTTGTGAGTTCTTCAATTTGAACTTCCTTAAAATCCTCTTCAACTGTCTTCAAATATTCTTCAAAATTCTTCGTTTCTTCTCGTATCTATTGGACCTCGTAGATGTGGATATCGCAACCCTTTTTTGTCATGTTTATCTTCGGGGACATGTTCCTGCTCAATTTTATTGTGTTCCTTATCCATTTTATATCCAAGTACCTACAAAATAGACAAACAATATTAAAAGCTCGTATAGACACTTAAAATAATGTATTATGAAGTATTTAGGACAAAGAATGGGTCAATAAGGTCCCGGGCAGAGCTGTGCAAAGCTACTATTTTTAGCCGTTTTGGGATTGCCAAGGATTGCTCTTTGCGTTCACGTAAGTACCATCGCGTTCGCGAATAGAAATCTTTTCCCCCAGAAATAGACCTTCTCGTACACGAAGGTCATCTTCATTGCCTAGAGATATTTTTCTTTCGGGCATTTTTTCAAACAATGGATGTGCTTCTTTTCTTTTTTCATTTTCCACTCAATTTTAGTTCACATCTCGCCCAAAATTTTACAATAATACATTTTCACTCAACCAACCTCACCCAAAAAGCACAACAAACTTCAAATACAAAGTTGACATTTAGAACTCAAAATTTTGAACCCTAAGCACAAAACAATCGTGGTTGCTCTTCACACCAAGAAAGGTAAGAAAAAGTTGATAGACATGTGAGGAAATTACATACCTTGAGAATTGCGACGGAGAATCTTATTGGACTTGAATATGGAGAATTTGATTTTTGGGGGTTTATGGAGTAAAATAAACTATTCTTTGAGCAAACAGAGGGATTATATGATGGTTTCCTGTATTTTAAGTATTTTAAACTTACCTGAGACTCGCGTTCGCATGGTACATATCGCCTTCGCGATGGGTTAAAATTGGCCAAAAAGTCGCGAACGCGACCAAGTCACCGCGGACGCATAGGCTTAGAATTTTATTACACTTCACGATCGCGAAGCAATGCTTCTGTAATTTCTAGCAGCTACTAGTTTTTGGCTCTTCGGTACCCCGACCTGCTCAAATCAAATCCAAAAATTCTAAAACTTAGAAAATTAGTCAAAAATAATATACTAAGCTATTCTAAAAAAAATTTACAAAATGACTAAAATTTCTAAAACACAATGAGTTGCCTCCCACCAAGCGCCGCATTTAATGTTATGGTACGGCGCAATTCAACTTTACCACTTTTCTTGCCACTTGGACGATATGAATTGGGCGCCTAACTTGAAATAAAGTTTATGACCAAGAGCGACGAGGGGTGGTAAGTAGATGATCAAGCCAAACTTTAATTTCTTCATTTTGCATTTCTGGCTTTCATGTGAGGAATGTCATTTTGCCTTCTTGTGCCTCCAAATTGGAAAATGTATGGCTCTTGGTTTTCTTCTTTGTATTTCCATATGGATTAGCACAACTCAATTTCCATATCACTATGCAATTTTAAAGTTGAAAAATGCTTGGAATGTGACCTCAAGCTTTGAAATTGCAATTCTTTTCGGATTTTAACATCCTCTTGGACCCTCTAACTAGAGTCAAATTCCACCATATTTTCAACTACATCGGTTGACTCTAATTTCATATTTTTCTTGGCATCATTAACAAGCATGAAGTCATTTGGCGGATGTTCAATTCTTGATTCCTAAAAAAAAACTCAATTTCTTCCTCGAAGTTGGACTCTTATTGACCTCTTTCCACACTTTCAAATTGATAGGCATAATGAGCCTCAATTAATTATTTCTTTTGATCTTCCAAAGTGCGGATAGTCTCATCATTTCGATATAGTGCTTGTTTTAAGTCCTCGAGTGCCAATCTTTACTTCTTCTCATTTTCAAGGATGGCCTACAACATGAGTATCATCCTCTCATTTTGCATTTGAGAGTTCTTCTTGGTTTTGATGAAGTGCCAAAGAAGGATTTTCGGCTTCAACCTCTAAGGAGGGTTTCTTGGCTATCATTCGCTTCTGAGGCTTTTTGGACTTCTAAAGCTTCAAGCATTTCTCCCATTTTGAGTGCAACCTTCCAAGTACCAAATTATTTTGGAGACTATTTTCCAAAAGTTCCTCCAAGGCATTTTTGTCTTTGTTTCCTCCTTCAAGTAGGTATTCTAACATGAGCTTGAACTCTCAATTTTGACCATGCTAAATTTCTTCCATATCGATATCGCTATTATTTTCATCACAAAAAGTGGAATCATCATAGCGGGGGATCGGCGAAGGCAATGACAAATAAGCAAAATTATTTCAATGACTATTTTTACCACCACACTTATCACATATACTCCACTCATGGGTTTGAGATTGTGCGCACAATCCGCCCCCAGGAGAATTTAAATAATTTTTTCAAGAGTGCGGTCCTCCACAATAAGGACAAGGGTCATCAGAGTATAAACAACTACCATTCGACCAATTTTATTACATGATGCCATTATTCAAAAAGTAAGAAAATAAACAAGAAACAAATAAGAAAACAACAAGAAAAATAATTACACAAATATTCACAAGTTTAGACCAAATCACTTACACTTATTTCTCATAAAAACTAAATACGCCAAATTTTTCTTCGACAGCGACGCTGATTTTGATGACGTCCAAATCCACTACTAAAAAATAAATGGACACGATCGCATACAATATAATTTACCAACTATGAGTTGGGGTCGAATCCTACAGAGAATAATATGTAGGCGATTAGGCGTGTAAGAGAATTATCACTTCTTATACTAAGCCATACACTTAGAAAGGTTTTGAGAAAATATTTATAACTAATTGCAAAAATATAAACTAACCTAGAAGGAAAGTAAAAGGATCAATGGCTACAAGCATGGATGCATTGGAAATTACACTCAAGTAACGATCCAATATATCTTACGATTTTACAAATATGAGCAAGTTTATGTTAATTAGCCTCAGGTAATAATTCTTTATTAGCTTATTCCAAAGACTAACAAGACTTCCTAGTTGAATTATCCCTAAAACAATTAAGAGATTAAGCACACCCAAATATGGCTACAAGTAGTTCAATCATATCCCTTGGTAGAATCTATAAAGTGGGGGTTAAAGCCTCAAGTTCTTGTTAACTTATATTTCGCATCCCCAAATTATCTTTCTCAAAATTAATTCAAGTAAATGGGTAATTCCTAGAGTTAGCTAATCCCTTTGAAAATATTAAAGAACAAGAATAATTATAGAAGCAATAACTCACTTCATAATAAATAAAAATTGTTCAATTCATAAGCATAACAAGATATTTAATCCACACTTAAAATATAAATATTTATATAAACAAGATTCAAGTGTTGGATAAAACACTACACACTTAAATATTTAATACAAAGCAAGAAAATGAAGAAATGAAGATAAATGGGTAAGAAATTCTCAACTAAAAGCTTCAAATCTTCAAGACCCAATTGTATGTGCAAGAACCCTAGCTCCAAAACATGTGTACTCTTGTCAATATGTGTCAAAAATATCCAAAGATGTGTTTCCAACAAGCTAGGTCGTGTATTAAATGGTTTGGGGGTGAAAAAATGTGAAATTCCAAAACTACCCAATTTTCTGCCTATTTGTTCTTCGTGTTCGCGAAGGTTTGTTTCCTTCATCTTCGCGTTCATGATTGTCCTTCGAGTTCGCGAAGGTTTGTTTCCTCCAGCTTCGCATCGCGTACAACACTTTGCGTTTGCGAAGGTTTATTTTTTTGAAGCTTCGCGTTCGAGTTTATCTCTTCGCATTCGCGAAGGGTAATTTACTGGGCAGTGTTCCTGTTTGCATTTTAGCTCCTTCTTGACTCGTTTTCAGTTGGTTTCCTCAAAATCACTTTTAAATCATATAAAACCTATAAAATGCATGTAAAGGACATTAAACACACGAGTTACTCAATCAAACATAGCAAAAATCTAATATTAACAACGAGATAAGTTGGTAAAATACTAACTTATCACCCCCAACCAGAGGTACTACTGCCACGCCCCAAACCTGGGGAGGCGTGGCTAGCGGCCGGTGCCGTAGTGGCCCGAGCGAACCACTCTATAACTCATTCATTCCTTTTGTAACTACCAAGGGCCAACATGGCCACAACTTGTAATGTACAAATGTGAGTGGAAAACACTGTATTACTGAACCATTTTTCTTAAAACATGAATACATATGGCCCGTCAAGGCCTCCGACATACTTTACAAAATAAACCTCTATCTTCAAAGCCTCAAAGATTATTTGACATCAAATGGGATAGGGTATCGATTTACCCATAAGTCTGTAGCAAAACTCTGACATGTGACTCATAAACTCGATTGCACTCCGAATGAGATGGAGTCTTACCGATACTTTGCTGAATTCCAATCTCATCTATAATGAAGGTTCGTCAAACTAATTATCTATACCTGCAGGCATGAATGTAGCGTCCCCAACAAAGGACGTCAGTAGGAATAATGTACTGAGTATGTAAGGCATGTAAATCAGTATAAAAAGGACATGGAAAATACATGGAATAAAGGACTGAACCTGAAAATCTGGATAGCTCTGTAATTCATGAAATATTTATAATGTCATGCATAAGCGTAATAATATCATGTAATGTATAGGTCTGTACGTACATAACATCATCAAGCCTCTAAAGGTATCTATCATATCATCTCGACCATTGTAGGCAAATCATCAATATATACCAGCTGATCGGGTGGTGGTGCGTATATAAAGCCGTAACCTTTTTCCATATCCCATATATATATATATATATATATATATATATATATATATATATACATATATATGCGTATATAATGCTACCTGAGTATTTCAGCCACTGTGGGCAACATCATCATCGTATATCAGCTAATCATCCGTAACCTTTTCCCATATCCCATATACATATATATACACATATATAACGCCGTCTGAGTATTTTTGTAACGACCCGACTGGTCGTTTTGAGCCCTAGCATATTATTCAGTAGTTTGAGGCTATGAACAACTTCATTTTAGATATTATGACTTGTACGCATGGTCGGAATTGAATTTCGGAAAGTCCAGAGTTGATTTGGAAAGAGAATTCTTATTTCGGAAGCTTAAAGTTGAAAAAATGAACTAGGATTGGAATTTTGAGTAAACGACCTCGGAATTGGGATCTGAAGGTTTCGGCAGGTTCGTATGATGATTTTGAACTTGGTCATATGCTTGATTCGGGTTTTGGATGACCTGGGAGTATTTTGGTGCCTATTGTGGAAGTTAGCATTTTAGAAGAAATTTCATAAGTTTGGCTTGAAGTGCATTTTAGTGTCATCGATGTCCGTTTGGGATTCTGAGTATGGGAATAGTTCCGTATGGTGATTTTGGAGTTGGGAGCGCAATCAGAAGTGAATTCAGAGGTCTGTAGGTCATTTTGGAGCCATTTGGCTAAAGATAGAAACTAGAAGGTTTTTGAGAAGTTTGACTGGAAGTGGACTTTTTGATATCGGGGTCGGAATCCGATTCTAAAAGTTGGAGTAAGTTCGTGATATTGAATATGACTTGTGCGCAAAATTTGAGGTCAATCGGACGTGATTTGATAGGTTTAAGCATCGAAAGTAGAAGTTGAAAGTTCTAAAGTTCATAAAGCTCGGATTAGGGGTTGATTCATGATTTTAGCATTGTTTGATGTGATTTGAAGTCTCAAGCAAGTCCATAAGGTGTTTTAGGATTTGTTGGTAAGTTTAGTTGAGGTCTCGAGGGACTCGGCTGGATTCCGAGTGGTTAACGGATCGAAAATGGGTTATTTGGAAGGTTGAGGATTGCTGGTTGCTGTGATAATCACACCTGCGGAAGAGAGGCTGCAGGTGCGGAGCTGCAAAAGCAGCTAGGAAGGTGCAGGTGCGGATTTTTGTCAAAGTCTTGAGGACCGCAGATGCAGTCAAGGTTCCGCAGAAGCGGGACCGCATCTGCGGGGAGGTGGTCGCAGAAGCAGAAGAGGGATATTGGAGAGGACCACAGATGCGGTCAGAGTTCTGTAGAAGTGGGACCGCATCTGTGGGAGGCACGTCGCAGAAGCAAAAAAGGGGTGGCCCAGGGGAGACCGCAGATGTGGCATTTCAACTGTACCTGCAAAACCACAGAAGCAGTCAATAAATCGGAGGTGCGAAAATAGCTGGAGGCAGAAGATTATTTTAAATTGGATGTTGGACCTTCTTCTCTCATTTTTCACTTGGCATGGGCGATTTTGGGGAGCTTCAAGAGGGGATTTTCGTCATCAACGATAAGGTAAGATGTCCCAACCTATTATGAGTTAAATACATCAATTATGTATGGATTTAAGCATGAATTGTGTAGAAAATTTGGGGTTTGAGGGAAAAACCTAAAAATTACATTCTTGGAATTCAACCACAATATAAATTATGGAATTTAGTGAAAATTATATATTTGAGTTCCTAAGGTCATGGGTAATCTTTATCTTTGAAAAATTTCTGATTTCGGGCATATGGGCCCGAGGCCATTTTGGTCAATTATTCAATCGGAGTTAGGAATTGCTATAAATTAGATTGTAATGAATATTTGAGCATATATTAATCGATTTGCATAACCGTTGGCTAGTTTTGGAGTGTGGCGCATCAATTAGAGTCTTCGGAAGGGCGTGGAATGTCGGTTATGGATCTTCGGAGTGAGGTGAGTCCCTTTCTAACCTTGTAAGAGGGAATTGTCACCATAGGTGAAATAATTTACTATGTGCTCCTAATTGCGGGGGCTATGTACGCACGAGGTGACGAGAGTCCATGTGAAGCTACTATTATGCTATTGTCCGGGTAGTTAGGACCCAAAAGCATGTGATACTTGGATTATTTATGAATCCATTGATAGCTTTAATTGCTTATACCACCTTGGATTAGTAAATGAATTTAAAAAGGGATTAAACGTCATTTTTCCTGAATTGTTAAAAGAGAAAAAAATTTATTTGGATAAATATTGCCCGATAAGTTCTTAATTGACTGATTGAGCATGTATCTCTATGTGTACCTGCGTCGCATGCATGATTCATGAGCAGGGTATATGTTTATTTATGGAACGTGCCGAACACCTTGGCAAATTAAATAAATGCATCTATAAGCGCGCCGTCGACCCTCGGCAAGTGCACAGTTTATTTCTGTTGGATCAGGTCGTCGCCTCGGCATGATTTGCGCATGATATATTTTGTTGCCTGAGAATAAATGTTGATATCGACTTTCATGGCTTGATATAAATTGATACAATAATGAAAAGAAAACCTTGACAATCCTTTATTATTTGTTAAAGGTGTTTACCTGTTTTCCGGCTTCGTGAGTTAGAACTACTATATAAATTCATGATTTCCTCACATTTTTAGTATATTGTTAATTGACCTCTAGTAAGTGTCGAATTTGACCATCTCGTCTCTACTTCTTCGAGATTAGACGGGATACTCATTGAGTACACGTTGTTTACGTACTCATGCTACACTTCTGTGCATTTTTGTTGCACAGGTATATGTAACCCTAGTGGCCTACTGGACGTAGCAGCGCGGATGATTCTGGGACTAGGTGAGTTGCATTATTCGAGGTGACCCGCAGCTAGTATAGTCCCTTTCAGTATATTGAATTTATTTTTTGTCCACTGTATTTCAGATGGATGTTGTATTTTATTTCCTTATCTGTAGATGCTCATGCACTTGTGACACCGGGTTCTGGGAGGATTTTTGGATTATTCAGTATTAAGTCATTAATCGAATTTATGTTTATTTTTGTAAAATTTTTATTATCTAATATTTAACGTATATGAAAAATGATTTCCGTAAATACTAAAATTGGAATTTAATTATACATTCTTGGTTGGCTTGCCTAACAGCGGTGTCCGGCACCACCACGACCCTTAGTGGATTTTGGGTCGTGACAACATGATATCATAGCACTAGGTTCCTACGGTCTCACGAGTCATGAGCAAGTCTAATAGAGTCTCGCCGATCGGTATGGAGACGTCTGTACTTATCCTCAGGAGGCTGCAGGACTGTTAGGAGTACTTCCCTTCTTGATTCCTTGTCGTGGATTTGATTCATGTGGGCTTACGCCTTTGTCTCCTTCCTACTCAATTTTATGCGATGTGAAGAGCTTGTTATAAATCGAGAGTTGAATAATTTTAATAGCACTACGAATGCAGTGCGGGTGTTTCTCCCTGCGAGGTTATTTGAGCTATTATCGTCGCCTTGTGGAAGGATATTCTATCGTTCCGGCTCAACAGCGGTACTTTTGAGAGCTTTGAGGTTAGGCACAAGTTGCCATGATGCTTATGAACGAATGTTGCACAAAAGTGATATGATGGTAGGATGATTGCCTACGTGTCGGGCAGTGAATGACTTGAAGGGAGGTTTACTCAGTTCATAATCAAGAGATTTAGTATTTTATTCCCGGGAGGGGAAAGGCAATCGAACTAAGGATGGTCAGATGTGGGCTGGTGGAAGTAGTGAGGCTTGGTATTTGCAAGCGTTGTAGAGTTTTCTTCTATGATGGGATGTCGTCGTCCTAATTGAACGTGCTAAGTTTGTCGGTGTTATGACCTTCTACAATTTGCCTTTGGGGCAAGATATTGTGAGATAGAATTGGAGACACAACTGTTAGATATCGCAGGGTGCGGTAGTTTAGGATTGAATCAGTATTTCTAATGTTGACGGTTCGATAAAGATGACCTTCGAAAAGGTTTAAGTTGGCAGCAATTGTGGGTTCAGGTGCCACGAAGATAGATTTTGTTTAAGACAGCAAGTGAGTAGCAAAGTATGAGGAAGGACATGTGGGAAGCGTTAGGCGGTGTTCAAAAAAAATTTATAAAAAGGGCCGGGTATATGAAGCGAAGGCCGAGTAGTCGATTAAGGGAATGAGTTTCGCCAAAGTGGGAGAATGGAAGAGTTCCATATGGGCTTTGCAGTGGGAGGACCACATGCCTTAAGGAGAGCTTGGAGTGATTGAGAATGTTAGTGATTGATGATTGGGGTCTACGGATTTAATTTGAAGTATAGGCTATTGTGCGAAAGGAGATTCGATATAACGAAAAGGACCTGCCTAAATGAAAGAAGGATGCAGCATAAGTTCTAATTGGAAGGTGGTCGCCGCACATTTAAATGATGTCCACGAGGGGTAAATGGACCTGTGCAGCTGGAGAATGAGCTCAGACTCAGGATGTTTTATTGATTTCGTAATGATTGTACCCGTGCAACAGCGTTGGAAGATGCCGTGGAGAGCTTTTATAGGTGGGTTATCCAAGTGAGTAGGTTAGCAGTCGCATGGTTGGCGAGGCTTCTGCGAAGAATTTCGTTGGTTATGTAGGAAGAGATCAGTCGTACGAATGTGGTTGATGATCCAGAGTATAAAAAGGGGGTCTCTATAGTAAGATATCGAGAACATTGGCGGTTGATTGCGCACGGTTATGCCAATAAGAGATAAAGAGGACGGTGAATTCCAGATCTGTGAAATGATGGTTTCATGTTAAGTGGGAGAGTCCCAACACTTATGTTTGGGTTGCATGGTTAACTACTTGCGAGATTTTTGGCTATTAACATATCAGTGGGCTATTTCAGCTACGGGAAATGGCCATAAGTGGTAATTTGAGTAAGGAAGTATTAAAGTAGGGCTATCGTTGGCCTTATTGGCCCATGTTCAGACTTGGAGGAAGATTCAGGATTTTGTTTTGTATAGTTGTGGGTTTCAAGGGAAGTGTTTCGGCAGGTTCTTCGCCAAAGGGGTATTCATGTGATGGGAGACTCATGGAGTGGATTATATTCGGGGCCAAGTCAAAGCGGGTGGCTCTTAACAGCGTTCATGGTAAATTCACAAGATGAGGTGTGATGCCTAATGATTTTGGGCATATGGTTACGGGTAAGAATCATCCTTTGTAGCAGCTTATGAAAAGGTTCCCAGAATGTTCTATGATATTTTAACTCACAGTGTAGCATTTGGGAAGTATGAAAGGATCTGTGAGATTTGAGACAGCATGGTCTCTTGATTCAAGGCTACTCGAGATGAGTGCAGATGGAGTATGTTGTGTGTTGGATGGAGTTAGTATTATCCCTAAGGCAGTCCAGGATAAATTAGAGAAAGGTAGATTGGTTGGCCATAGTCAATTTTGCATGTTGCTGGTAATGATTAGTTCTTTCAGTGTGACCAAGTTATGCAAGTGAATAGTGACGGTGCATGCGAGGCTTATCGGTCGCCGTAGTTAGTGTTATTCAGAAAGTATTCTACCGTTGTGGCCTGTTATGTAGAGCTGGGCCCCGAAAAGACTATGGTAGCTTAGACCACTACTTAGATGGTTGCATATTCTACCGTTATGAGAATTTACCTGTGTATTGCTACGTTTCTCCTGAAGTGAGTTCGGTGAAAAGCTTTTATATGATAAAGTGTTAACCTATTTGTGGTTCCGGAGTGATGATGAAGAATCATGTCCTATCGTATATTGGCACGTTTGGTGCAGTGAGTGGTATGGGATTTGAAGTGAGGATCAAGGTTGCAGTCGGTGTTAGTAAGGATGTCACGAGCTCGGATGAGCAGGAAGGGATTTCGATGTTCAAAGCAAGTTGGTATTGTCTGTAGCATCGCCTGAGATCGGTGTTCTGTGAGAAAGGCTTTGCACCCTGGTTAAGGATTCTTGATCATTTTTTCAGCATTAGTACAGCCGATGGTTTGGATGTACGGACCTGTTATGTATTTTGAAAGGTTGTGGGAGCGTGTCCCACAGGAAGGTTGTATAGGTGCGGCATGTAGTCACTCGATTGATTTAAGATTTAAACAAGTATGAGGATTGTGGTAATGTCATTAATTTGAGAATTTATGCCTGGAGGGAACTCTATTTATTAGGTTGTGGAATGTGGAAGAATTCTCCGGTTATGGCGGTCGTTCTTGTGTGTTATGAGAAGAGGGAGATTATTATGGACCTTGGAAAGGTTATTAGCCTAGTCCGTGCAACCAAAATGGCTTGGGGCCGGTGGATGGATTCAAATGTAATATGGCTCTATATCAGGCCAAACGTGTTCATTTAAGTAATGCGCTCCTTATGGAAGGGAGTCGGGGTGTTATTTCGTTGTCAGCTATTTCATGCAATGATGTATTGCATCGGGCGAGTTGTAAGATGGCTTGGTGAATCTCTTATGTGTTGAGGTTCCGCATGGAAATGAGGTTATATGCGTAGGATGGCTTTTGAGATTCAGATCATATATCGCACTTCAGTTGTGCTCAAGTTGTGGTTTATAGCGTTATATGTCTCCCCAGGGATGGAATTAGGCACTTAGCGTGCTTATGACCGATATTCGATATATTATTGAAATGCGCAATCTAGCTCGGTGCGTATCTCCTTATGCGAGTTTTATGGATGGATCGGGTGGCATGCCACCATGGTCATGTTATTCGGATCGGGTTGCGCACCACAATAGTGTGACGCTGAGTGCAGTTCCCCGTATTTGTTTTATCCATTTTGTTTCCTATTTTATGAGGAAAGCTTGTATTAGCTATGTGCCCGCGTCGCATGTATGATTCGTGAGCGGGGTGTTTGTTTAATTAAGTTGACCACGTCGTATGTATGATTTGCGAGCGGTGTAATTGAATTTCCTTCTCAAAGTTTGTTTTCCTTTATATCGCATTCGATATGGTAGCCTATTGGTACATTGTAGCATCATAGGGAACTTTTGATTATGTCGGGGTGGCTTATTGCCTTAGCAGTTCGTACTGGGTGAGACGAGATTCTTGGATTTAGGATTAGTGCAATCTGATTACGTGAAATATATTAAGGAGCAAAGATCATTATTTGGTTCAGAATGAGGTAATGTATCTTGTCAAGAGTATAGACCCAATGATTGGGTGACTCGGCAGTTGATTATGAATTTTTGCACATCTCTTCCATTGTGGCAGCATTGTAAGAGTTAGAGTAAGACCTGTGTATGTCATGGGGTGCAATGGGAGCACCAGAGTCGTGAAATTTCGAGTAAGTTGACCAGAAGGTGTTATTGTGGTCTGGTGAGTAAAGTGATGTTAGGTGTGAATTCAGCAAAGTTATGCAGCCATGTTTGGGTACAACGTTTAGTGATTGATATGGTGATCTTATGTTAGAAATAGGTCGGGCATAGAATTTCGGATGTTGGAATTGGTCTTTAAGGCATATCTGGTTGAATAAAAGAGAATATCTTCAGAATTGATCGAGCTAATGTGCTCAATAGAGTTGTGGTAGCACGGAAAGGTACATGAGAAGTAAAACAGTAATTTGAGGCCACTCCAGTGTAGCTCTCAGCACGTTCGAGGATGAACGTATGTTTAAGTGGGAGAGAATGTAACGACCCAACCGGTCGTTTTGAGCCCTAGCACGTCGTTCAACAGTCTGAGGCTATGAACAACTTCATTTCAGGTACTATGACTTGTACGCGTGGTCGGAATTGAATTTCGGGAAGTCCAGATTTGATTTGGAAAGAGAATTCTTATTTCGGAAGCTTGAAGTTGAAAGAATGAATTAGGATTGGAATATTTAGTAAACGACCTCGGAATCGGGATCTGAAGGTTGCAGCAGGTTCGTATGATGATTTTGGACTTGGGCATATGCCCGGTACGGGTTTTGGATGACCCGGGAGTGTTTTGGCGCCTATTGTGGAAGTTAGCATTTTAGAAGAAATTTCATAAGTTAGGCTTGTAGTGCATTTTAGTGTCACCGATGTTCGTTTGGGATTTCGAGTCCGATAATAGTTCCGTGTAGTGATTCTGGAGTTGGGAGCGCGATCAGAAATGAATTCGGAGGTCCTAGGTCATTTTGGAGCCATTTGGCTAAAGATAGAAACTTGAAGGTTTTTGAGAAGTTTGACCTGAAGTGGACTTTTTGATATCGGGGTCAGAATCCAATTCCAAAAGTTGGAGTAGGTTCGTAATGTCGAATATGACTTATGCGCAAAATTTGAGGTCAATCGGACGTTATTTGATAGGTTTAAGCATCGAAAGTAGAAGTTCTAAAGTTCATAAAGCTCAGATTGGGGATTGATTCATGATTTTAGCGTTGTTTGATGTGATTTGAGGCCTCGAGCAAGTCCGTAACGTGTTTTAGGATTGGTTGGTAAGTTTAGTTGAGGTCCCGGGGGCCTCGGGCGGATTCCGGGTGGTTAACGGATCGAAAATGAGATTTTTGTAAGGTTGAGGATTGCTGGCTGCTGTCATAATCGCACCTACAGAAGAGGGGAAGTGGCTAAGAAGGCGTAGGTGCGGATTTTGGTCAAAGTCTTGAGGACCGCATATGCGTTCAAGGTTCCACAGAAGCGAGACCGCATCTGCGGGGAGGTGGTCGCAGAAGCGGAAGAGGAAATATTGGAGAGGACTGCAGATGCGGTCAGATTTCCGCAGAAACGGGACCGCATCTGTAGGAGGCACGTCGCATAAGCGAAAAGGGGGTGGATCAAGGGAGACTGCAGATGCGGCATTTCAACCGTACCTGCGGAACCGTAGAAGCGGTCAATGAACCGCAGGTGCAGAAATAGCTGGAGGCAGAAGGGTATTTTAAATCGGATGTTTGCCCTTCTTCTCTTATTTTTCACTTGGCATGGGCGATTTTAGGGAGCTTCAAGAGGGGATTTTCGTCATCAACGACAAGGTAAGATGTCCCCACCTATTATGAGTTAAATACATCAATTATATATGGATTTAAGCATGAATTATGTAGAAAACTTGGGGTTTGAGGGAAAAATCTAGAAATTATATTCTTGGAATTTAACCACGATATTGAGTATGGAATTTAGTGAAAATTATATATTTGAGTTCCTAAGGTCATGGGTAATCTTTATCTTTGAAAAATTTCGGATTCCGGGTAGGTGGTCCCGAGGGCGTGTTGGTCAACTTTTCGATCGGAGTTAGGAATTGCTATAAATTAGATTGTATTGAATATTTGAGCACATATTAATGGATATGTGTAACCGTTGGCTAGTTTTGGAGCGTGGTGCATCAATTGGAGTCTTCGGAAGGGCGTGGAATGCCGGTTATGGATCTTCGGAGCGAGGGGAGTCTCCTTTCTAACCTTGTAAGAGGGAATTGTCCCCATAAGTGAAATAAATGATTATGTGTTCCTAATTGCGGGGGCTACGTACGCACGAGGTGACGAGAGTATGTGCGTAACTACTATTATGCTATTGTCTGGGTAGTTAGGACCCAAAGCATGTTATACTTTGATTATCTATGGACCCATTGATAGCTTTAATTGCTTATATCACCTTGGATTAGTAAATGAATTTAAAAAGGGATTAAACATCATTTTTCCTGAATTGTTAAAAGAGATATTTTTTTTTTTGGATAAATATCCCCCGATAAGTTCTTAATTGATAGATTGATCATGTATCTCTATGTGTACCTGCGTCGCATGCATGATTCGCAAGCAGGGTATATATTTATTTATGGAACGGGCTGAACGCCTCGACAGATTAAATAGATTCATCTATAGGCGCGCCATCAACCCTTAGCAAATGCACAGTTTATTTCTATTGGATCGGGTCGTCGCCTCGGCATGATTTGCATATGATATATTTTGTTGCTTGAGAATTTTAAATGTTAATATTGCCTTTCATGGTTTGATATAAATTGATAAGATAATAAAAAGAAAACCTTGAAAATCCTTTATTATTTGTTAAAGGTGTTTACGTGTTTTCCGACTTCGTGAGTTAGAACTACTATATAAATTCATGATTTCCTAAAATTTTTAGTATATTTTAATTGACCTCTAGTAACTGTCGAAGTTGACCATCTCGTCTCTACTTCTTCGAGATTTGACGGGATACTCATTAAGTACACGTTGTTTACGTACTCATACTACACTTATGTGCATTTTTATTGCACAGGTATATGTAACCTTAGTAGCCTACTGGGCGTAGCAGTGCGGATGATTCTGGGACTACGTGAGTTTAATTATTCGAGACGACCAGCAGATAGTATAGTCCCTTTTAGTATATTCCATTTATTTCTTATCCGCTGTATTTCGGACGGATATTGTATTTTATTTTCTTATCTGTAGATGCTCATGCACTTGTGACACCGGGTTCTGGGAGGATTTTTGGATTATTAAGTATTAAGTCTTTTATCGATTTTATGTTCATTTTTGTAAAAATTTTATTATCTAATATTTAACGTATAAGAAAAATAATTTCCGCAAATACTAAAACTGGAATATAATTATGTATTCTTGGTTGGTTTGCCTGACAATGGTGTCCGGCGCCAGCACGACCCTTAGTAAATTTTGGGACGTGACAATTTCAGTCACTGTGGGCAACATCACCATCGTATACCAGTTGATCAGGTGGTGGTGTGTATATAACGTCGTAAACTTTTTCCATATCCCATATATATATATATACACACACATATGTACACATATGTACGCGTATATAACACCGTTTGAGTATTTCAGCCATTTTGGGCAACATCATCGTATACCAGCTGATCAGGTGGTGGTGCGTATATAACGTCGTAACCTTATCCCATATCCCTATATATATATATGTGTGTGTGTGTGTGTGTGTGTGTGTGTGTGGATATATAACGCCGTATGAGTCATGGGTAAATGCACATGTAAATGAATGCAATGCA
Source organism: Nicotiana glauca (assembly GCA_026770625.1). Lineage (NCBI taxonomy): Eukaryota > Viridiplantae > Streptophyta > Magnoliopsida > Solanales > Solanaceae > Nicotiana > Nicotiana glauca. Next base: position 90,430 of record MU753701.1, read on the forward strand.
TGAGAAGTACGTTAATAAAACTTCTCGGAACATCATAAGATCATTATACCTCAGATTAATATCATAAAATAATTTTACGTATTTTCTGAGACCCATGAACATGCAATGGAATAATAAGACATATGGGGATTCAAGAACATAGGCACTTCTAATACTTCTATGAATAGAGTTATTTATGAAAGTTGTGCATTTTTTTGTTTCTCTTGTATCATATGGATCATGCCAAAAGGAAAGAAGGGATAGCCTTAACATACCTGAGTCGATTCTCTTAAGAATTTCTCTAACACCCATATTTTGGATGACTACGACTAGTAAATCCTTCTGATAAACATCTAACCTTGAATGCTCATACGAACTCGTTAAAGGTCATAGACATTGGATCAAACTTGGGTTGCATTCTTGATAGCTTCACGTTAATTTATATCACTAAGAAGTAATACCTGGTTCACTTTGCACACGTTCAAACTGGCCTTGATTTGTTTAAGGCAATCAAGCGAAAATGTTTTGGTAGTAACAACAATCGGACAAAACTCTACTCCTTCATCACCAGATCGTATTGTCATCCGATCATCTTCGACCAAAATACTCTTCAAAATACTCTCTCCAAAATCATACACTGTATTCACAATCCCCTTGAAAAATCTAGGCACAACTTTTAAACACTAAAAGCTTTATTTTTCGAACTCAAAGTTGTTCCTTGACGCGAAGGAAATGTTAAAGGAAGTGAAGGATTATCCACTCTTTGTAAACAAGAAAGAAGAGCTCCCATTAAAGAATAACCATCTCCAAGAGAATGATGAAGTTTGAAAATTACACATCCAGCTGCATCTTTTATTGGGTATTTGAATATGTGAATTTTCCAAAGTGGTCTATTTTGTTGGAATTGTCCCATGGCTAAATTTGATATATAGTTGGAGAAACACTCATTATAGAAATTGAGTGTTTGTTTACTAGGAAATATAGGTGATTGAATATGGTCTTGGTTGTTCACTTCCACTCGCTTCCATTTTGTTTATACACAGTAAGTAGCCTTGGTTCTTAACGCTGAACCCAATTTTACTCATATCCATGCAATGTTAAATGTTGCCACCTTATCAATTATAGGGTAGGAGTCACTAAATGAAAGCATAGGCTACCACTTTTGTTGATATTTAATTCTTACCCAAAGACAACCACTAATTTATTAATTAACTAGGAAATGTCCCGTTACCCGATAATCAACCAATTACTTATGTAATTAAAAATTATCTCAAATTACTTAATATTCTACTTATTTTTAACACACTTTATATAATTTACTATAATGGTCATATGGTACCATATAAAATAAATACATATACTATTATTTAAAATATCTATGTAAAAATACATATATTTTCTCAACTTCTAATTTTTCCAATCTCATACAGAGAGCGAAAATTTTCGTACGTTTAATTCTTTAAATGACAAAAAGATAACATTCTTTTCTTGTGCGAAAATAATTTCTATCTTTATAATAAAGAAAATCTCTTTTATATACTTTCTCATATTATGTGTATAATTTAAAATATATTCAAAAGTAGTAATATTAATAACTATATAAAATCATATTTTTCAAAAATTTTACAAAATAAGCCAATCCAAACCATAAATCAAACATTGAAACGAAATAAAATGGCATAAAAAAAAAGCTATAATAATTTGCAAAAAAAGAAACTCACGAACAAAACAATCATGAAATCGACTGTAGCTGAATTTTTTTTTTTTTATGCGCTTATAAATTAGTTGAGTGTGTTTGTTTGGAAAATGATGTTCACAATGATAAGCATATGTTATTGCTTTCTTAGGATAAAATCGAAATATTGTAGAAACTTCAAGTACCAATGAAAACCATGCCCATAAAGCAATGCAAGGCTTCCCCACCACTACAAGTACATTGACTTTTAACAACCAAATTCTAACGAAGAGATTTTAATCCGGACGTTATAAGTGTATCTATAACGATTAATTTTATTTCCGGTCATCAAAATCAATTTTAGGAGTAATATTAACGAAAGGATAATTTTTGGTTATTAAAAATAATAAAATTCAGAAGTTAAATATAACAAATTCGGCGCTATTTTTCCCTCTTTTTCCGCCCAATCCACAACTGATCCACGCACCCCTCAACTCTCTTCCCACCCTCGCCTCCCCCCCTCCCTCCCCCTTTCCCCCAATAGAACGTACTGTATGTTTTATATTAGTATACAATAACTTACAGTTACAGAGCAATTAATAGCTAGCATCTTACAAATTGAACTCTACAGAGAATCACAATTTGGGTTCCTCTCGGCAACCTAGGTTTCATTCTCCTTCTCATCAAGGCAAGCTCTAAACTTGTAGTAAATTATTTTGAAATTGGGAACTTTTTAATGTTATCAGTTCTCTCTATGTTTTTCAAATATTGAGTTTCTTCTTATAATTATATATGCTTCAAATTTATAATTACAGGTAGGTTTTATGAATATTGATGTTGAATGTGCAGAAGTTGTTTCTTTATTTTCATTGAATTTTGCTCCTTACATAATAGCTATGTGTATTCATCTTTAGAGCAGATTATTTTTTTGAAATTGGGTTTGATTGCATATTGTTATTTGGAAAAAAGCTTGTCAATATCTGGTCATGATTGTATTGTAAACTTTCTCTAAAATCCGAGAAGTCCATAAACGTGCTAGAAGGGGGAATGTAGCAACTAGGATAGCAGTCAAGTTCTCAAGTCATAATGGAAGCTAGCAAGAATGGGAACCAAAATCTCCACTTCAGGTCCTTCTGAAACCAACTTCGCCATACTTGCTCCATTTTAGGCACAAATATATGAATCAGATAAATTATTGGCTTGATATAAACTGCCAAAAATTTATTGCATTAACTTTTGCTGATCTTTATAAATTGAAAACATTTTTTGTCTATCATTAACTAAGAATATTGATCTTCAAGAGCTACTAAAAGATGTGTACTTACTGCATCTAATAAATTAGCAAGAATAATATGTGATTATCTCTTAATATACAAATGGAGAAGGGTTGGGGATCCATTATCCACCGAGTTTCGAAGGTTGCGGTTGGTCAAAAGGATCGGGCCCAGACCGATTTCTCGGTCATCATATATATATATATATATATATATATATTAGAGCATTCAACTTTAAGTAATCTAGACTCAAAATACATAGAATGACTTCTGCTTCGAACCCCTTAAACAATAAGTAGAATTCCAGAAATTCGCATGGTCAATGACGCTACTGGGAGTGGATTTTGTTGCATTTCCATTTTGTGAGTTTGTATAATCCGTTGGTTTACCAGATGACGTCTTATTTGTTACCTTGCTTTCATTTTGCTATATGAATTTGGTGGGATTTCTGAATGAAAACGGATAGTTTCTGCTGCATTTTTATGGAAATTAGTCATGCAAATTTGTTGTGTAAATTGATAAACTGAAACCGTACTGAAATCGTTCTAAACCAAATAAGAAATAGCAAACTGTACCGAACTATTTTGGTACGGTATTTGGTATTCAAAATTAATAAACCGAATACCGAAATATCGAACCGAAGTACCGAACACTCACCCTAAGTTAGATAAGAATTCTCTAAATTTCTCCCTAATTATATTAACTGGAGACAGAAGAAACAATTTTTTGGATCTGGTCATAATTGTATTTTAAAACAGGTCTTAGGTTTGTTCTCCTCTATCATCAAAGCTAAGTTTCTGCATTGATTTTGAATCCTCCTGTTGTGTTACTTTTCTTCTCCTTGTTCTTTATCTGTCGATGAACATGGTGTTGTCTCTATGACTTTTATATAAGATATGGAAAGAACAACAATCCAAGAAATATTTTTCTCAGGAATTTGATGTTCAAGAATCAGCTTTATAGTTTTTCAAATAGAAAATCTAGTTTATTTTCTCCAATTATTATCTCCTAAGACTATCTATTATAAGAAAGTGTCGAAGATAACTCGAAGTACTACTTCTCGTATATGTTGGGAACACAAAGACTTAATTCATTATGTCAATCTAGTTAGCTACTCAAATTTAAAAGAAGAAAAAGAAAATGGAAACCGCGGACAACGTGAATAATTAAGATTATAATTCTGTTATTAATTTTGGATCTTTTATCTAAAGTAAATGTAATTGTGACACTAGCAGTTGTTCTATTTTATGTTCATGTTTCTGCTAATGTAGTTATTGTGGTAATTGCATTGTGGAAGAATTCTTTGGTGATTACTGATTTCTCTTTGTTGCTCTTTTGTTTTGGCTGCTAGGCATTAGTTTTGGCTATTTTCCATTCTCACAATCTACTTATTTATGATCAGCCAATTTGAAACCTGTAAAAAATATAATTCTATCTTGCTGTAAAAAAAAATCTTTTTTTCTATCAAGTAAAATGGTTTGGGTTGTGCTATGCACTTGGATGTTTGAGACATCATTGTGGTGCTTTTAGAAAAGACTGCTCTGTATTTTTGTATAATTTCTGCACTTATTGGCAATACCTAAAAGTTTTTGAAATAGAAAAAATCAGGAATAACACAGTGTACCCTACAGCTACAACTTTATCGACTAGCTTCCTGGATAACCCAAATAAACAAGCAGAATACTAAAGTATCATGAAGCTTTATGGAAGTTAAATATGTTTTTACTATTAAAGGTTCCCATTGATCGATAATAAAGAACATTAAAAATAAAGTATTACGTAATAGGCATCAAATCTCATTGAGGGAGCTTGTGTTTATCTCAAAAGTGAAGCTTTAACCAATTAAACAGATAAAAATTAGTAGCTGATAAACCAACAAGTTACCATCTTTATTTTGAAATTAAAACTTGTGAAAGCACTTAGTTTTAAGCTCTTGATGACAAAAAGCAAGACTTTCTAACTAGGGAAAAGAAAAAGTTAATGGCAAGAACACAATCGATTATGCCGGAACTGGTGCTAGAAAAACTAGAAATACGGTTAATCAAGACAATATTTGTGTAAACTACAAAGAGTGTAAGTCATGTTAGAGTACATTGATAAAGATAATTGACAATCTACTGTATTCATAAATTCTTAATTAACCTGTTAAATTAGTTATGCAACTATATTAATATTCATAGATTCTTAATCTATGTAAATGAATTTTATTCCATTTACTTCTTACCTCTTTTGCATTATTGTCACGACCCAAACCCCGATCGTGATGGCGCCCAACACCTTGTTAGGCAAGCCCGACCATTCGAATACTCTCAACCCAAAATACAAAGCCCCATATCTGTTATTTAAATTTAAAATATCAGTTAAGAAAAATTTAAATTGTGGTAACAATAAAAACAGCGCGGAAACCACAATAATATCAATACAGCCCCTATCAGATCTGGCGTCACGAATCAGAGTCTCTAGATACAATCGAGCAACATCCTATACATATGAAAGTCTAGATGCGGAAGTAAAAGAAAGGCAAAAGGAGAAATCAGGTCCTACGGACGCCAGGCAGCTACCTCGATGACTCCGACAATGAACTAGGCAGCAGCAACAAACTCAGCTATGCCTCCGGGATCCCTGTATCTGCACACAAGGTGCAGGAAATAAAGTGAGTACTCTGACTCAGTGAGTAATAGTAATAAATAACAACTGAAAGTAAGAATTCTCGTAGAAACACTACACAGTTCTATAACCAACAGTAAAGGCAGTAAACAACGGCCGAGCGGGGAAAATAAGTGAAAATCTCTCAAAGTCCGGCAATTTACCAACGCTGCTTCGGCGCGCAGCCCGATCCGTATAAAATACTACTGTGGTGTGCAGCCCGATCCAATAATAATATATACTGCTGCGGCGCGCAGCCCGATCCAATAATAATATATACTGCTGCGGTGCGCAGCCCGATCCAATAATCATAGTCGACTGCGCTCACTGGGGGTGTGCAGACTCCGAAAGGGCTCCTACAACCCAAGCGCTATAATACTGCGGCGTGCAGTCCGATCCAAATACTATATCACTGCGGCGTACAGTCCGATCCATATAATATACTACTGCGCCGTGCAGTCCGATCCATATGTGTATATGTATATACTGCTGCGGCGTGCATCCCGATTCGGTGTATATCAAATACCCTCACAATGGGGTCCTTGACCCCTCTCAGTCAATATAGACTTGGCCTCTCGGGCCCACTAAGCTAAGACAGGGTTTCCAACCCCAGGCATTCCCCATTTAGAGTGCAAATTGCTAAGACCGGTTCATATTATGTTTTACCGTTAAGAATATGACTGAGAGTATGATTTCAACAGGTAAAATGAGGTCAATTAGCTCAAAATGCTCCCTAAGGGTTCTACAGATCGGCACAAGGCCCCAAACATGGCAACTAGCCCAAAATATACTGATATTAACTCAGTCTCAGTCAAAAGTATAGTAGAGTCATCAATCGGGATGGACCGAGTCCGAATCCCCAACAGTAACATCACCACGCTCATCATATAGCGCGTATCTCATCTCAACATAGCATTACATAGTGAAAATACGGGGTTTCAAACCCTCAGTACATCATTTACAACCATTACTCACCTCAAGCCGGCCGAAATCCTAGCTCGCCTTGCGCTTTCCTCGCAAATCAACCTCCTCGTGCATAGAATCTGACTAAAACCACAAGGAATATATTATAATAAGCTAATGGGACATAACCCAATAGAAAGAACTCGAAAAATACCCAAAAATACGAAGTAGGCAAAACCCGAGCCCCGGGCCCACTTCTCGAAAAATTAGAAAATTCACATCACCGGATTTCTTATCTCGCCATGAGTCTATGCATATCAAATTTACCAAAATCGGAGTCCATTTGACCCTTCAAATTCTATTTTTAAATCACAAGTTTCCAAGCCCTAGCTTTACCCTCTTTTGATGAATTTCAACCAAATTTTCATGTTAAATCTATCATAATTTCATGTATTTAGGCCAAGGAACTTACCTCAAATCACCTAGTCGAAATACCCCTTCAATCCCGTCCAAGAGCTCTCAAGCTTGCTAAAAAAAATGGAGGAAATGGACTAATCTTCGCGGAACAAAAATGAACATTACAACCCTTCTGATAACAGGGATTTTCGCATCTGCGGTCCCTTTTCCGCATCCGCGACCACCCCATCTGCGGTCATCTTCCACTTCTGCGAAATCTCATTAAAAATCCCAAAACCGCTTATGCGGTCACCCTTCCGCATCTGCGGACCCTGCATATGCGAATAACTTCCGCTTCTGTGGAAACATCCAACTCCGCCCCTTCGCTTATGCGACTCGCCAACCGCATCTGCGGCCTCGTAGATGCGGATTCCCTTCCGCATCTGCGGTTCCTTCCTTCCTCAACCAGCACTGCACCTGCGCTCTTCTCCTCCACACCTGCGCAACCGCATCTGCGGTTCCGTTCCGTAGATGCGAAAATACCTGATGCCAGACAAAACCTGCAATTTCTCAACTCCAAATTTCATCCCGTTAGCCATCCGAAATCACCCCGAGGCCCCCAGGACCTCAACCAAAAGCACCAACATAACCCAAAACATCATACGAACTTGTTCCAATCATCAAAACATATCAAACAACGCTAAAGCCATCAATTCGCATCAGATTCAAGCCTAAGTTTCTTCAATACTTCTGAAACTCACATTCGATCAAAAACCCGACCAAACGACGTCCGACTGACCTGAAATTTTGCACACATTTCAAAATCACCTAACGGAGCTACAACAATTCCGACCCTAGATCAAAATTTCACCTATCAACCGGAATTCGCCAAAATTCAACTTCGCCAATTCAAGCCTAATTCTACACCGGACCTCCAAATCCAATTCCGATCGCACTCCTAAGTCAAAAATCATCCCCCGAAGCTAACCGAATCACCGAAATTCGCATCCGAGCCCTCTAACTATATAGTCAACTTCCAGTTGACTTTTCCAAAATAAGCTCTCTTCTAAGTGGCTAAGTGCCTCATTTCCAACTAAAACCAATTCAGTTCAACCCGATCAACTTAAATACTGATATTAAAACATAAAGAAACACAATATGGGGGAAACAGGGTGGTATCTCACGTGACGACGGGCCGGGTCGTCACATCCTCCCCAACTAAAATAAATGCTCGTCCTCGAGCGGTTCAAGAAACATACCTGGAGTCTCAAGCAAGTGAGGATATCTGCTCCGTATCTCCCGCTCGGTCTCCCAAGTAGCCTCCTCCATGGGCCGACCTCTCCACTGCACCTTCACCGATGCTATATCCTTTGACCTCAATCTCCGAACCTGACGACCCAAAATAGCCACTGGCTCCATATCATAGGTCAAATCATCTTCCAACTGTACTGTACTGAAGTCCAACACATGAGAAGGGTCCCCAACATACTTCCGGAGCATAGATACATGGAATACCGGATGAACTCCCGACAGGCTAGGTGGCAAAGCAAGCATATAGGCCACCTCCCCAATCCTTCTAAGTACCTCAAAGGGGCCAATGAACCTCGGGCTCAGCTTTCCTTTCTTTCCAAACCTCATGACGCCCTTCATAGGCAAAACCTTCAACAAGACCTTCTCGCCCACTGCATAAGATACATCTTGAACCTTTCGGTCCGAATAACTCTTCTGACGCGACTGAGCTGTGCGAAGTCTCTTCTGGATCACCTTTACCTTATCTAAGGCATCCTGGACCAACTCTGTCCCCAACAACCTAGCCTCGCCGGGCTCAAACCAACCAACCAGAGATCTACACCGTCTCCCATACAAGGCCTCATATGGTGCCATCTGAATGCTGGATTGATAGCTGTTGTTGTAAGCAAACTCTGCAAGAGGTAAGAAATCAGCCCAAGAAGCTCCAAAATAAATAACACAGGCATGCAACATGTCCTCCAATATCTGAATAGTATGCTCGGACTGCCCGTCCGTCTAAGGGTGAAACGCTGTGCTCAACTCTACCTGCGTACCCAACTCTCGCTGAAAAGTCCTCCAGAACTGATAAGTAAACTGAGTACCCCTATCTAATATGATGGAAACTGGGACCCCATGCAACCGTACAATCTCCCGGATGAAAATCTCTGCTAACCGCTCCGAAGAATAGGTGGTACACGCTGGAATGAAGTATGCGGACTTGGTCAGCCGATCCACAATCACCCAAATCGAATCAAACTTCCTCGCTGTCCGAGGGAGCCCACTCACAAAGTCCATAATAATCCTCTCCCACTTCCACTCAGGGATATCCAAGTGCCGAAGTACACCACCGGGCCTCTGGTGCTCATACTTGACCTGCTGACAGTTGAGACACCGAGCTACATAACTCACAACATCCTTCTTCATTCTCCTCCACCAGTAATGCTGTCTCAAATCCTGATACATCTTCGCGTTACCTGGATGAATAGAGTACCGCGAGCTGTGGGCCTCCTCCAATATCAACTCCCGAAGCCCATCCACATTGGGCACGCAAATCCGGCCCTGCATCCTTAACACACCATCACTATCAATAGTCACATCCCTGGCATCATCATGATGAACCCTGTCCTTAAGTACAAGCAAATGTGGATCATCACACTGGCGCTCTCTAATGCGGTAATACAAGTAAGACCGAAAAACCACACAAGCCAACACCCGACTAGGCTCCGAAATATCTAGCCTCACCATCCGATTGGCCAGAGCCTGGACATCAACTGCAAAGGGCCTCTCCCCAACTGGAATGTATGCCAAGCTACCCATACTCACCGCCTTTCGGCTCAAAGCATCGGCCACTATATTGGCCTTCCCCGGATGATACAAAATGGTAATGTCATAATCCTTGAGCAACTCAAGCCATCTCCGCTGCCTCAAATTAAGGTCCTTCTATTTAAACAAATGCTGAAGACTGCGATGATCTGTATATATCTCACAAGATACGCCATACAAGCAGTGCCTCCAAATCTTCAAAGCATGAACTATAGCAGCCAACTCCAAGTCATGCACAGGGTAGTTTTTCTCAAGGGGCTTCAGCTGACGAGAAGAACTCTACCCTCCTGCATCAACACGCATCCGATCCCAACTCTAGAAACATCATAATACACAGTGTAAGAACCTGAAGCTGATGGCAATACCAACACTGGAGCCGTGGTCAAAGCTGTCTTGAGCTTTTGAAAGCTCTCCTCACACTCCTCGGACCACAGCAAATGGAGCACCCTTCTGAGTCAACCTGGTCAAGGGCGATGCAATAGAAGAAAACCCCTGAACAAACCGGCGATAATACCCTCCCAACCCAAGGAAACTACAAATCTCCGTGGCTGAGGTCGGTCTAGGCCAACTCTGCACCGCCTCTACCTTCTTCGGATCAACCTGAATACCATCACTGGACACCACGTGTCCCAGAAAAGCCACAGACCCAAGCCATAACTCACATTTGGAGAACTTTGCATGAAGCTTTTGCTCCCTCAATCTCTGCAATACTACTCTCAAATGCTGAGCATTCTCCTCCTGGCTACGCGAGTACACCAGGTTGTCATCAATAAACATAATCACAAACGAATCCAGATACGGCCGGAACACGCTGTTCATCCAATGCATGAACGCGGCTGGGGCATTAGTCAGCCCAAAAGACATAACTAGAAACTCATAATGCCCATATCTCATCCTGAAAG